>JAPMOQ010056715.1:376018-511012 GCA_026543055.1 Argiope trifasciata
GTCGCGCAACTGGTCGTAAAATGCAGTTATTTTTAGGGTTGTTTTTTTTAATTTATTTATTTATTTACTAAAGATTTTATACTGCAGATTCGATGAACCAAATCAAGAAGTTTCATTCTTTTCTTTTTTGTCCTTTTTCTGGAAGTAAAAAATAATAATAATAATAATAAATACATATAATTTGTGAAAACAATCGCATTTCAACAAATCAAATAATAGCAGGATTCTATTCAAATCGTACTTCTTTTGAGTTTATATTCGTGCATATGTGAAGTTTCTTGGTAATTTGCTGACGTTATTTCAAAAAATATCAGAAGAATTATATATATTGTAATACTAGTTGGCGCATTTGCCATTACATTACAAATGAACAAACAGAAAAATAATTTAAAATTCACGTTAATTTTTGCGAAATTCATCGAGAAACTTGGCATGATTATTACCTTAATTATGCCAAATTATACCTGATAGACTGAAGCATGGTTAAATTTTACCAGGTGTAGAGCATTTGACAGTGAAATACTTCAACACTGCAATTGCTATTTGGCAAAGCATAAAAACACACATAATCATATTTACAGTGTTAATGATTGCAAGTGTTATTCCACCTTTTGCGAACCATATTCAATTTTAAGGTAGTTGTTCCCGATAGAAATTTGTTTCGTACAAAATATAAAACGAGTCACCAAATATATAATAAATCCGTAGAAACATAGACAAAACAATTTTCAAAACACGTCAAAATCATAAGTTTCTCTAAGGGGAAAATAAGGAACTATGACATACCTGAAGAAAAGGGATGGAAAGAAAAAAATTTCTAAGTAAATTGTGGTAATGCTACTCTGTCTTTTTCTTTCTCCTCAGATATAAAATAAGTTTCACAATAAATTCATCAGTAACCTCTGTTCTGATGACACAAAAATTCAGAAATTACTAAATTCACTCAATTAATGATTAAAAAGATATTCACTACAATTGCGTCACTTTTTTATATAAAATATTTGCTTTTCTAAAACGTACAACTGCATCATTTAATAGAATTCAAAGTACTCATTTGAAATTTGCTAACCCAAGAACGAAAAAGAATCGCTGGGAACTATACTTATTCTCAATAAAGAAATGTATTAGGTTGTTCGGAAAGTAATTTCGTTTTTTCCTGACAAAGGATTTAATTGCATTTTTCGCACCCAATTTCATACTTAAACCGCAAAATCATTTTATGTTTTAAGAGCTGATATAGCAAGGCTTGAGTGTGAAAAAGTGCAGCTGATTCTTCGCAGTAGTTTTTGGATGGTGCCCTTTTAAATATGGAGAGCAATAAACAGCATTTTCGTCATTTTTTTCTTTTTTGCTATAAAAGGTAAAAATGCTGTTCAAGCCAGAAATAAATTAGCCAATATGTGTGGAGAAGATGTGTTAACAGTACATCAGTACCAGAACTGATTTGCAAAATTTTTCCTTCAAATGAGGAGGCCAAAAACCACCTCGATCAGTTTTTTTTACAGCAAAGACCAAAACTTTTATGAGCGTGTAATCATGTTACTACCAAAAGGTATTAGACCAGAATGGCAAAAGGTATTAGACCAGAATGGCAATTTTATAATTTAATAAATAATTTATTCATTAAACGAAAATTTCTTTTCATTTTGACACAAAAATACGAAATGACTTTCCGAACGACCCAATAGTACAACGCATTCATATTGGTGCACTTCAATTATAATTCTAAAGCTAGGCTTAATAGTGTAGTAAATAAATATTTTTTGTGTGTATTTATATTAAAAGAACCAGTTGGAATAGTCTCCCCAAAACTTTTTCGCATTCCTTTTAATAAAAGTGTCATAATACCAAATAATGTGTTGCATGGCACTGGCGTGCAATAGCTAAAAAATATTAGCCTCTGGAGTGAATTAAGTATTTTTATTGAAATTAACGTGCCAACTTAGGTGAGTTATTTGGCGATTAATCCTGGAGTGCGGTCAATCACATTCGAAAATCGAATTTCTGATTTAGATGCGTTTTTCTCAACCAATTGAAACCAAATTTTGAACAAAAATTAAATTAGTAATTAAAAAATTTCATATCAAATACATTTAATTCATTTCGTCTTTGAGTTTATGAGTTTATACGTTTCTGTAAGTACAAACTTGGAAGTTTCTGGACAGACGTTCAACCCCTTATTGGGTTTGATTTAAAATTGGATGGGTGTCTACACTAAGGATGTTAAATTTGTCTGCAAAATCTTATCTAACTAGCTCTCTTAGTTATGTCTTTATCTAGTTACATTACATTCGAACTGCAGGACAAGCAGAATTCCCCAGAAAGGATTTTGCTCAAAATTTGACAGAAATCTACAAATTTGGTGTAAAGATCGCATACCAAATTTCAACCGCCTAGACCAATTTTTGAGTTACTGTCACACACAGACAGATATTTTGTAAACATTTATTTTCCGAGCAAAGGAGAAATCTAAAATATAGATAATTCGTCAAAATCTAGAGCTAGAATTTTTGATCATAACTATTACTTTCACGTATAATATAGTAAAAGTATAATTCCGTTGTACTAAATAAAGCGAGAGAGGGGGACATAAAGGAAAAGCAACGTCATAAAGAATCCACACAGTCGCCTTACAGAATGGAAGAAAGCCCCAGAATAAATGCGGACGACATTAAAATTTCAGCGCAGTTAAGATATGCCAAAAATCGCACTTCTCTGAAATTTATCATGTGCCAAAAGGATCTAAAAATACGCTCTCTCGGCGGGAGTGGCCAAATACCTCTCGCTGAGTTACTCCAGCGGCTATGAACAAACACGACCTCACCAATACGCGTCCTCGCGCAAGCACAACCCTTTCGACCCCCCATTCACATAAATCTCTCGTCACTCTTGCAACTTTTGCTTATTTTAAGCGCTTTAATGTTACACTTAAGCGCTGAGTTCATACTAAAATAAGTTAAAGATGGCTATTATTTTAATGAAAGGTTCAGATATGACCAAGAATAATCACAATATAAAATCGATTATCCCATCGAGGATAAACGTAAACTCGGTTAATAGACTAAAATTTAAATCATGTTTTCTTTTCTTCCGACCAGATTTTCCAAATTTGTTATCTGAAATTGTATAAAAATAAATCAGCAAGCATTATGCCGTTTTTAACCGACTTTTTTTTTCCCGCTATCGAATTTCTTATGAGAGGCCAAAAAAAGAGGGAGATTTTTCCACTCTGTTTTTCCCCCCATTTTTCAAATTATTTCTTGACGGTGTATAAAAAAATCTCCGATTAAAAATGTTAAATTTTCTAAAATAGCGGAAAGAGGAAATACATTTTTTTCACCCCTCCCCCCCCAAGAAATGCACGTAATTTACATATATGACGAATAGAATACGTACAAAAGAACAGAATTAAATGTGCTCCCCCCTCCCTTCTCACAAAATAACTTCTTCTGTTATATGCCAACTCTAGAGTCTTTTAATAAGAAAAATGAAAAACGTAATTCTACAAAAATTAATTATAGTATAAATAGTATTATAATCTATTATAAATAGTATTCATAAAAATCATATTTCACACAATACTGGATAATCTTTAGTATTATAACTTATTCTATCATTACATGGCTCTATTTAAATATAATTCCTTTCTTCGTTATATATATGATACAATAAAACTATTGCATAATGACTCCTCTGAACCTACAACTTTTTATTAGACGAATAAACCATGGTTCACAACTCCCCATCAATGGTAATTTATTTTTACACAATTTTTATTAAACTCAAATGTTAAAAATATTATATAATTTAATTTCTATTGAGGTCAACAAAGGAAAATTTCTGAGCCTAGCAACAAACTTGACAAGAAACAGTAATTACATGAAAAATTTAATAAATGAATTAATATTTGAAAAAAAAAAAAAAAAACTGTGCTAACATTATGTTTCATCCACTAAAACTTTAAAAAAATGTATTTGAACTTGAATGGGTGAATAAAAAGTATTTTATTAACGACTGAAAATTTGAACAAAATATATAAATAAATAGATATACGGAGAGTGTGAATTAATAGGAGTGAAAAAAAGGGGGAAGCGGGGGGAAAGTAACATTAATTTATTCTAAACACAAAGCATTTAATTAAGTAAAGTTTATTTGACTTAATAAAATTTTCAAATAAAGATGGCTTATTCAGTTTTTGTTTGCTCTGATTATCCAGAAGAAATTGATAGTAACAAATATTTTCTAGGCCTGATTTGAAATCAAAATTTGCTAGTTTATTTAAGAAACGCTAGCACAAATTAAGTAATATGAAACTTCTTTATTTTAGATTACTCCAGTTACTTTAAGAAACGTTGTACAAATCTATTATGAATCCCTTAAATGCAACATACAAATTCCCCAAACAAACGACTTAATAAAAACATACCATTTTTTTTATAGATTATATGGCTTACTATTCCGCAAATTGCATTCAGAAACAACAACAGGAAGTAAAAGATAATGTAATACACTGAATCTATAAGAAAAAAAGGCCTCAAAAAATCAGTTAGCTTTCACAGAGAATGGAACGAGAGAAAACTAAAACACACGACGCAATTTCGTTTCCGGATTACCAATTACTTTGTAAAAAAAAAGTACATAATTACTGTATTAATGATACATACGGTGTTCTTTCTAAGTTGCTAATTAGAAAGAACACCGTATGTATCATTACAATACATGGCATTTTGTATTATGATCATCAAATTACGACAATAACATACTTTTTTTTCCCCATTTTACAAGTATTGGTAAAATCGATAATAATATAAGGGACTAAAGATTATAACAATACTAATTTTTTATTCTTGTCATAAATATTTTATAATCAAGAAATACTGATGCCCTGTAATATAAATTATAAAAAAAAACATGATCGAATCACTAAATTCTGGTATTTGATGATAAAAATATAAACGATAAAATTTCGGCTCAGTTTTAAATTAATTCTCCCAAAACATAAATTTCTACGAAATATTAATTATGCCTCAACTTAAAAATACAATTTAGTTTTTTTACTGCAGAACTTACCGATTTAATCTTTGCTTTTAGTAGAATCGGAATTAATGAGCAAATCTGACATGCATTAATTAAAACGAAGCGCATCAGAAATGTAAACTGAAGAATGAAAACTAGTTTCGGTAGTCAGGAATGACAGATTATTCCGAAAGATTGAAACAAATCAGCCAATCTGAATTGCAGCGCACTTCCTGGTAGACTTAACTAATTGAATAAATCCAGGATTATTCATTTCACGATTTCCCAAAAATAAGATTAAGAAGCAAACTTCGATGTAATGCTGTCAGTGTTTCTCTTAGAGTAAAAAAAAACACAATTATGATTAAAATTCATTTTAGCATCTCATGAATGAGAATTCAACTTAATTCCCGTTATAAAATCAAAAGCCAACTATAATTTGATTAATTTAATGTCATTTAGTAGTTTCTTAATTATCCGAACTACTATAAACACTTCAGTTAAATAAGATTAGATTTATGATACATTTTCTTTAAGCAAGGTGTTTCCGAAATTGTTTCTTAGAAATTATTAAAATAAAGCCACAAGTATTATTAATAAGTGATGCTTTTATAAGGATTTCGCTAATTATCAAACTTTTTATTTAAAAAAGTCACGAATATAACTATTTTCACCATGTACTCAAAACAGCATTTTTTCCTCAATCAATAAAGTGAAACCTACATTTATAATGCTATTTTTTCCATGAAAATGAATGAAATTTACTCACATGATTACTGAAGTGATTAAGAGTGGAATTGCATTTTTCTTTATTTTTTTTCTCATCTAAATAATGTCTCGAATTATAAAAGATAAACTCCCGATAAGATATTTCATAGGCTTCTATACTGCGGAAATAGGCTTCAATGACAATTCTAACTCCGTCCCTAAAATATTCGAAAACTTTATTTATTTATTTACTGAAAATGCAGTTTTAATTTCTAGAATCAGGAATGAAAACAGAAATTTCGGTTGATAGAAAGTCGGATGAAAAAGATTCTATCGCGCTAACTTTGAAAAATGTAACATGAAAAATATTTTTTTTTTTTAACGCACAATATTTATGTTCGGTAGGGTTATCAATTCCTAATTGCAGATCTGGTATGAAAAAGTATTTCGACACATATACTGTAAGCTGAAGAAAAGATACCAACATATAAGATACCAATAAGATAAGAAAAGATACCAATATTCTACAACTTAATTTTCTTATTTTGAAATGATAACGCAGTTTAAACATCTGGAAACCGGAATTTCGGTTGATAGAAAGCCAGTGGTTTAAAACTGTTGCACTAACCTTGGAAGAAAAAAAAATTTTTAACGTGCAACATTTATACTTCAAAATGTCCATTAGAATTATTAGTTCCTAATTCCAGAGCTCGTATGAAAAAGTATTTCGACACATATACTGTAAGCTAAAGAAAAGATACCAACATATAAGATACCAATAAGATAAGAAAAGATACCAATATTCTACAACTTAATTTTCTTATTTTTAAATGATAACGCAGTTTAAACTTCTGGAAACCGGAATTTCGGTTGACAGAAAGCTAATGGTTTAAAACTGTTATACTAACCTTGGGGGGGGGAAAATTTTAACGAGCAACATTTATACTTCAAAATATCCATTAGAATTATTAGTTCCTAATTCCACAACTCGTACGAAAAAGTATTTCGATACTCAGGCTGTAAACTGATGTAAAGATACCGTCATTCGTCATTTTTCTAAAATTCAATTAAAAAGAAAAACAAAACTTTTGTTGGTAAGAAAAAACAACGAAAACACGCTTGAGAAAGAAGCGGAATGAAAGAAGAAAGAAGTAGAAAAAATAGAGGTACTGAAAGAAGGGGGAAAAAAATTCCACATACCTCAGCAGTTTAATTTAAGCAAAAGCTAATTCTTTACCAGAGTTGCCAAATAGTTTTAATTTCGTTATAGGAGAATCGTGAAAGAAGGGAAAATGAGAAAGAGAAAAAAAAATTAAGAATACAAACGGGAACAGTTAACTTCCCTCGGCGACTGGCGTATTCTTTGACCGGTCCCTTTCGGATTCGAGTTCTCTCGACACACAACTCCCCCTCCCATCACCAAAGTCGACAGATGGAATTAAAAACCTTTTTCTCACGTTGGAAAACAAGAAAAAAAAGGGGGAAGGGGAGAAAACATCTAAAAATACTTGTCTAATGAGTCTTTAGAACAGACAGAAAATTGGGACAAGCTTGTTCCAGTCTTCGGCAACAAGCAATGGCCCGTTTATACACCAAAGCACCAGATCGTGTACTGAAACTTGTCGCAATAATGATTACAGACAAAAAGACAGATATCAAGAAAACTATCATTTAATAGCTACAGGAATGAAATGTTACTACTATTTTAATTATTAAAAGAAAAAAAACTTGAAGTATCTATATTAGTGAGCTTAATTGTGGTTAACTTTTCAGATAACTTTTGAGGTTTGAGGAAAAGGGCTTGTAATTTTATTGTTTTGCAAATAATACCTCGAAATAATACATCAAAGAACGATCATTTAATAAAGAATTAAATTCAACTAAAATTATCCCCTTAACCGTTGTTGTTAAGTGCGTTATAGCTATACTACTAGCAACGACAACGTCGTGATGCTTTGGAGTTCCAAGAGGAGACAAAGTGGTCATATGCATCTAATAGCATGATAATTTCGAATAATTACTTTAATTAGTAAGTTTAGGGTTAGATTAAATTTAATTGAACTAGTCTATACGAGCGCACAAAGCTCTAACGCCATGAAATTTGGTATAATTGTTAGATTTGAACTTTTAAGAAATAATTATTAATTTAAAACAATAATAAGATTATTTATGGGGTAAATAGAACTTAAACAGAATTACGTTGCACGTGCCTTTCTTTATGGGGGACTGATTTAGCTATTTTGATTTTTTTTGTGTGTGTGTGAAAAAAAATGCAGAAAATTTCTCGCATATATCTCATTGTAGCTATCTAAACCCGAAACAGGAATATTTTTGAAATTTTAATCTACTAGATTGATGACAGAGTTAATGAATCATTAGTCTTTTGATTGAAGGAAAATTGATATACTATAAGAAAAATGAAGCATAACTTCGACAACAAAAATATAACGAAATATCGACAACGGCCATATCAGTAAAACAATATGGGAAACACGGTAAAAAGAGGAAACAATCCTCTAAATTAATTCATTCCATGACATGCATATATTCACCATCATTTCCCTCCTCTTTCCAAGCCAACATGTTTTTAAACCTTTGTGGTCCTTCACCTATATGGCAGATGACCGCTGCAAGGACGACAAACAGCACAGCACTTGGCGCCGAATGCTTCAAATTGAGGCTACAGAGTACATACAGCGCGGCCAAATCGGCAAGAGGTCACCGTAAACGGTGCATTTGGCATAGCTATAGTTTAGAAACCCGACAAAGTAGGCTTTGATTTACTATGTAGATAAACGAATTGGTCTTCGACTCATACACACAAAACGCTGGTTTGACACAAAGATAAGCAATTTCTCTCATATCTAAAGAATATCGAAACCAAAATTATGAAGTTCAAACTCAGAGTAACATAAAAGTAAGAGTTATGAAAGAAATATTTATAAGTTTCACTTCAATCAACGATGACTATCTATCTATATAATTCAAAGCAATAGCTGCCTTTGGCAATCAATTCCGACAGCCAATTTATTGGTTTTTTAGGTAGTTAAATGATTGATTTGTAATTTTTTGCAACTGAAAAATGTGAATTTAATCAGTATATTGCAAATTAAAAAGTACATATATTACAAAATAAAAGGGGAAATGCAAATCTCGAGTTAAAGACTGGTAGTTTAGTTTAGTTATATTAACGTCGCATTTTGAAGCAACACTAGAACTATTTTCGGACGGACCTTGTAATTTTGAACCATGTTCAGATGACAATTAAAGATTGGTACAAACATGCAATTGAATACTTTGATGCATAGTTTGAATTCTTTCAAGGTAATTAAAATATTTTTTTCAGATAATGAATTTAAAAAAAATTGAATCATCAAAAAGAATTTAAAATATTATAGAAAAAAATTAATTTAAACAGAAAATCGTTCAGAAATGAAATTGATATCATTACAAAGATAATTTTTTGAGTCTTAAGATAATGCAAAGATCTCTTTTTATATGAGAATTGTTTTAGAAAATATGCATACCAATTTCCACAGGGTAATGATAAGATAATAGCTTAAAAGGTCATGAGACTTAAAATGAATGTACCGTCGTTAAAACTGAAATATTTTTAGCCGATATGTCGTCAATTTTTTTGCAACCTCTAAAAGCCATTTGTTACTGTTTCTGGTATCCATCCAGAATAGTAATTTTAGAAGAGTTTTTGGACAACTAGCACGATTTTGATGTATTTGTCGAGAAATCGTTAATTAATCTAAACCTTAACACAATTACTTCTCTCGTGATGTTTAAGTCTGTTTTTAAGCTCAATTAAAAGTCTCCAAGACCGAACTCGCAATCTAAGGGTTCGCAGCCAGATAACATAACCACTAGACAAAAGTGACCAGTACTCATGTCTTGAGGTTGTTATCTGGCTTATAACGCTTCCACTACCATACTCGTCTTCTAGTGAGTGGGAGGTGAGATAAACAATATGTGTTTCTGTTTAGTGGTGATGTATTGGCAGATTATTATTCAGCTCTATTTATTTATTTATTTATTGACTGACTATTTATCACTTTTTTTTTTGGCTTATTATTTTTGGCCTTTTTTTTTTCATATTTTTGCTTAGGGTAGAGGGCGCCGCAACAACTGCACGAAGTTGCGTATTTATTTATTTTCATCATCCTAAATCTTCCATGCACTATTGGCGATAGAGAGGACCGAACTCGCAAACCTAGGGTTTGTAGCCAGATAACATAAACCACCAGACATAAGAGCCCACACATGTCTTGAGATTATTATATGGCTTATAAAGCTTCCCCTACAGTCTGTTTTTTTTATTTCCTTTATATTTATCTTATTTCATCAATTTTATTCATCTCTAAAATATTTTTAATAATATTTAGCAGCTCTATTAATTAGCTGACAGAAACATTAGATTTGAAGAACCAGTAAAATTATAAAATGAATGATGCAGTCTGAAATCCATATGATGGTTTATTGATATTTGAATATTTTCATTCTGCATTAAGTAATAAGCGCGATTTCAATGCCACGTAAGCTAGCTTTTATATAGAGAGATTGTGGATAACTAATCTTCCTTTTTAAAAAATATTGTAAAAATACAATATGACCCAAATTATTTCTTTTTCACATGTTTTAACTCCTTTACAGAAAACGAACAACAATAAAATACCATTTTTCTCAATTTTTTTTCAAAACCCTAGCTTCACAAGACTTGAAAAATTCATGAACAGTACTGGCATTCCAGTTTCTTGCGTTTTCTTGAAAGCAGATTCATCTATCAAGATGAATATGAATGGAAAGAAAGTATGCTGTCGAGTTTCCGACTGTAGTGTTATAAATGTAAAAATGGATACATATTTCATATCTCGGCAGAATATAACAAAATTATACGAATTGAATAATCTGTTCTAGGACATCGTTTATCATCATAAAAGAACTCATGTGATATACAGCATGAAGAAGATTCAGAAGGATAACCTTTTAGCTTTCGGGCTAGGTAAAAAAAATCCGCTGCCATAAACTTCATTCACTTATTTTATAGAAATAAACTGAAGAATGCAGAAAAGAAAAATAATAAATAGTATAAGCACATCGTAAAATATTGAAATCTGCATTAACAGATACTATATTATGTATATATGATCGAGTATCGCCTCAGAGCTTGACGATCATTTGGCGATTTGGCGACGGATGTACCGACAAAATAGAATTTAATGGAAAAACTTAATTCATAAATTAATACTTGAAAAAAAACACCTGTATTAATATCAAATACCATTCACTACAAGTTAAAAAAATATTTCAATTTGAGAGGAATGAATGAAAAGTATGTTTTAAACGATTGAAAATTTGAGTAAGATACATAAATATATACAGGGAGAGTGTGAACTAATAGTAGAAATTAAAAAATACAGATTAGCAAAACTAATTTTTTCAATAAATTATAATCACAGATTGGTATTAATGAAGAATAATCGACTCCTTAATGATATATATATCTATTACGGTCTATGTGAGTAATCGGTTATTATTATTTATAATGACCACTTAGTATTATTAACAGATTGTTTTGGTCAAAATGGGATTTATTGCAAATTACTCACTTTAACCGGTTATTATTAATAATTCCCAATGTGATTAAACGGTTTTTATAGAATTGAGATATGGACGTGCCTCTCGGTATGTGTTTTTTAAAACTTGCTATGAAGTTTTCCTATGATATTTTTATCTAACATCCTTTTCTTTATTTCATAATTAATTAATCGTGTCTTTTAGGGAGTAGGGGGGATTACTCACTGAACAATTAGTCACTGAGTGTCTAAATTGTTGAAATGTGATTTTGTGACTTGTGGTTTGAAAGTGATCCCGTCACATCCATTGTGAAATATTAAAATTTGTTTTTTAAAAAGTATCTTAATTTGAGAAAAACAGTAACATAAACGGCAAAAATTGGCAACAAAAGAATCGAGTGCCGCACTCGTAAAATGAACAATCAACCTATATTTTCTAGCTGTTGCCAATGCATAAAAAGCGTAAAAAACTGGCACTGACCAAACTTCATTAATTATTATTAATAATGACCAGATAGTATTAATAATAACCGATTATTCACAGTGACTGTAACATAACGATTACTATAAAGCATTACAAATTCTAGCAATGAATAATTGGGTCATATAATAATAATTTTTTGACAATTACATTTCAGATCAACAAATTTTAGAATTCATAACAATATGAAAGTAATATTTACATAAAAAAGGTATACGACTGAAGTTCCGAGGGCGATAATTATCATCAGGTGTATTATATAAAATATCTTAATTGAGGAGACAAAATCCATTCAAAGCATAATAGTAATTTTGATTCTATGAATCGCAATCAAAGAATTAACAAATAATCTACGAATCATCATCGTAGAATTAACATACGATGATGATTCGTACGTTAATTTTATGATTATGATGGCACCCAATTTTTACATTTATTAGGATCAACTTTCAACATTTTGAAAAAATAGTATGAAATAAAAAAAAAACATTTAAAATAAATTATAAACAGAAGAACTGTTAGAAACAATAAAGGCTACTCAAATACTAGCAAGAACTTTGAAAAAAATGGTAAGAAAAAAAAAGAAGTTAACTCAAGATTCTGAATAGTCTCCGCAAGGCACGCCTCTTATTTCTTATAACAAACAACAAATCTTTTCAATCATTGAGCTATTGGAATGTATTAAACTAAAAACATGCTTCCATGCATCGAAATGATAAGTTCAAAGCAGATCATGAAGCATAAATTCCATATCACTGAGTTCACTTAACTGTTGAAAAGCAGTTTTGAGCATGTTTAAAATATTAAGAAGTCAATATCAAAGTTTAAAAATATCTGCAATCTTACAAAAATGCGCCTCTCACAACATTATGAATTCCTTGAGAGCTGATGTTTCTTACATTCAAAATAACAACACTTTTCGAAATATATACTTAATTTAAAGCCATTTCATATGCATATATATAGCGAAGCGATTCTGCCTTTTAAACCATTCATGATTTAGAAATAGCTTTTAATGTCATAAAAATCGGTAATTAAAAGCATAACTCTTTCAGTAGATTAGAAGGGCAAGATATAAATTGTAAACCAGTGGAATAACAATAGTCATTCATATTCAACAAATCTAAAACTTTTTTGTAAACTTTCCTATTGTAAGTTCAATACTACAGTTAATTCATGGTGGCGACACATTAGAAAAGAAATTTATGAAATGTTTGAGTACCATTTTAATAGCAGATTAGTTGCTGCGTATCCCAAGCAATAACCTTGAATGTTTCTAAGTCGACATCTGAAAAAGAACTAGATTGCGGTTGTTAATTCTTTTTACTTTCTCTTAGCAACGACGGTGAATAATAGCTCTGAAAAAGCGAAATGCTATCTGAGAATTCATGACACTCCAGTCAATGCACAAGTTCAAAAACTCTCCAAAAAATTACTAAAAAAGGCACAATGAGGCTTCCTTAACGATGGAAAAAGGTGATAGAGCTTTGATTAAAAATACTTATATAACAAAATTAATAAAATATTAAACAGTAAATATTGTGCAATCATTTCATATTAGAAATAGGATAGAAACTTATGAGACACCCTAATAAATTTAAAGACAACTAAGACTTAGGCGATTTTTCTTTCCTTTTCGCAATTGTTCGCAATGCCACTTTTGAAGAACCACCCGACGGGTTTATGATTTCTCATTTCCAGTTTCAAAAAATACTTCTCCCTTTTTGCGACTCATCCAAGGTGCATACAAAAGAGGTCTCAACGCAAACAACTAGGGCAGAAGTAACTTACGAAAAAAAATATATAAATAAAAAAAATAAAGGGACGACGTCCATTCCTCATTCTTCGGGTCCTTGAATCGTAAAAAAGGAGAAGCTGGCCATTCGTTTGAAAATCAAATTTTGCGGTCATCCTTCTCTAAGCATTGATGCGGCGGCCTGAAATTCGTGACAGGAAATTTCACCAAATAAGACGGAGGCTTTTGGGATGCGAGACACGATTTCTGTCGGTAACAATGGGCTGTCGTGTCCATTCGCAAACTGAATGCGACTGACTCCAAAAGGAACTCCTCGCTGCTAACTGGACTGAAAACTGAAAACTCAGGAAATTTCGGGTCTACACATGTGAGCGACTCTGAATATCAGATGAAATCAATTATTCACAGATAGAGAATTCGTTCTTAAGGTGTAATCGCATTACAATAAAGGAAGTTGGAATATATATATATATATATATATATATATTGTAGAGCCTAAATCAAAACATTACGGACAGAAGATAAATTATAATAGCAAGTCACTTTTTAGAATGGAGCTAGTTATACATTATAAATTATAACAAAACAATCATACATTATAAGTATAATACGACTACTATGTACCGATAATCATACATTATAAGCATATTACATCATTTTTTAGAATGGATCTTGCTATACAATCTAATACGACTACAATATACCTATAATCATACAACACATATATATTCCAATTTTTTGTTCGTTTGTTTGTTTAGAATGAAGTTTGTTATACATTATAAAATATACAAAACAAATCATGAATTATGTCTACAATATACTTAAAATTACATTATATCCTTTTTTTATAATGGAGCTTGTTGTACATTATTATATATACTAAACTAAATCATACAGTATTATACAAAAAAATTAAAGTATTAGGAAAAATCATGTTTGCATTATCCAGAAACATAAGTTTGAGGTACAATTTAATAAGTAATTAAGGCAATTTCGGATCATAAAGATTTTTTTTTCGACCCCTGAAATTTTATTTCAGACGTGAACGTTAATGCAGTTATGTTTAGTTTCAAAAGTGGTCCATACCCCAAATTATTGCTTCACGATCTTTTAGCTTAAAAAGACTTTTCGCCAACCACGTTGGTTGATTTGTTGGATTTTCAACATATTGAAACACGGTTTTTTCATATAATGTGCCAATTATTTTGTAAATTACAAAATTATCACAAAACATTCAAGTTCTGTAGAAGAAATATTGCTCAATAAAATAAATGCTGGATGCAAAACTCTTAATAAAAGATTTGAAAGCGAAAATAGTAAAAGAATTCAAAATTTGAATAAAAATTCTAAAAACTAAATTAACAGTATTGTTAAGTTTAGTAATATTAACGTCCCGTTTAAAGAAACACAAGGGCTATTTTGGGACGGACCCCCTTAATTTTGAATCGCGTCATATGAGGAGAACGACATCTGAGCTTACAGTCCCCTCACCTCACCAGCAGAAAGACGCTTAACGTTCAACAGACCCGCTTACATAATGGTTTTTCGGTGGAATCAGGTCTCGAACCTGAAACCCTCCGGTTCAGAAGCCGAGACCTTGCCACCAGGCCACCGCGGCCCAACAGCATTGTTAGTTAAAAATAAGGTATCATATCAAAAAATGCATTTCGTGTACTCTTCATTTCTATACGATACTGTTTAAAATACTGAATATATATCAAAACAAAGTTTACATAAAAGGAAAAATTAACAAGATACAATCTTGTATTAATTTCTTTTACTAGAATAATCACAACTCGTAACATGCAGCAATCTGCTGAACAAGGAAAAATTTTCTTCGTTAATTCCATCTCAACACATGTCGTTCGCAAGAATCAATTGGATATCGATGTTACGCATGACTGAACTTCGATTGCCTTTACCTAAAATCAGTGCATTTGTAAAACAGCGTGGAAAATAAAACCCTCAAAAAATTTATAACAAATAAAAATTAAAAAAATGGCATGAATCTAGCATTTTTATTGAAGCCATTGCATGGATATGTATTGTGGAAACTTGTTTTCTGATTTTATTCGAATTGTGATAAGAATTACAAACTAAAACAGTCATACATTGAATTTTATTAGTTTAAGTCATTGCATTACGAGTTATTGGGTTTACGTGCATGAGAAATACACATAGCATATCCACCCTTTGACAGATTTTAATTCAAATGCCAAATCGGAGCATCTTATTTTTAAATGCTTATCCATCCCTTAACGTTTATAATCATCGAATTCACTCGAATATGTGAACAGACAGACTTCCTCAGAAAGAATTTCTCTCAAATTTTGAAAGAAATCTAAAAACTTTAAAATAAGACCATACACTAAATTTAATCTGTCTAATTCAAGGCATGTTTGAATTATCGTATTCATTAAGAAGCAAATGGACAGATATAATGCCAAAAATGAGTTTTCCGAAATCATTTTATTTACAACCGTTTTCGAAAGTTTATTTTATTTGCAAAAAAAAAAAGTAAAACTATATGTTTGCTAGTTAAAATTCTTTTAAGAAACCTTACTCTCTGTGTAGAAATCGCAACCCTGAAAAGAAAACAATCACTTTGATATACCTAGGGATGAAAAAACGGATGGGTAGGTGAGTGCAGACATACGTTGGCGCAAGGCGTGATAAGGAAAAATGTCAAGATAATTTGGTAGCATATTTATTTCATTTCAAATTTTTCTATTATTTGAAGCAAAATATCTACTGTGGCTGTTTACTCGTACCATATCAATGGTGATCCTGACAGAGGCCTAACTGCGAGTTACAATGGATGAGTTACATCCCTCAAATAAAAGATATAACGTTCAGATCAATTAATAAATAAAAACTAGATTTCTCCCTCTTTCTCTTCGATAAAACCTGGGATCAGTTTCCTCTCCAGAAAAGCACGAATCTCGCAGACACTGTCCGCCGTCAACGTGCCTCTCGCGTGCACCATCGCCAATCTCGAACTGCACGCCCTTATTAACAGAGTGAACCAAAAAGTAAAACAAAAGAGCATCGTCCTCACGCAAAAAAGAAATCAAAAGGCAGAAGAAAACTAATGGGTTCAGCGATTGGGTTTCTGCAGTCGTTTCATTTGCGAATGTACCTGACGCGACGCACTTAGTCAACCTGAAAAGTTTACATCCCGAAACATGACACGATGCCGATCTCGAGAACAGAGGCCAAAGCCATCCTTCAGGAGCCGGTTGCCATGGAGACAAGGCGCCACGGCACCCTTCTGTGCCAGTCTCTCCACAAGTGGGTCGCTAGACTCCGCTCTCCTCGATTCCCACAGGAGTTGGAATCTCAAGGTTCTTTGTAGCTTGCTTGGATCTTAACCCTTTCGCTCGAAAATTTTGCAGGTTTTAGAGTTGCTTGAGATTTTTTTTTTAATAATAAACATCGAGGGGGAAAAAACTCGCCAATGCAATGGAACAAAGCAGTATAGCATCATATAGATGTCTATTGACGATATTTTGTACTGGCAATTTTTTTTCTTTTATTTAACACATCTACATAAACTAGAATTTGTTTCAATTAAGGATATTAAAGATATAACGTTTAGTTAGACGACAAAAAATGCTATCAACACAAGATATCATTAATGGGACCTATATCAAAGCTATTCCACCAAGGTTAAAAATACTGTATCTTGGCGATTTAATGACCGTAAAAAAGTTAAATTTATAACATTTAATTATTCATTTGATTCATAAACGGGTTTTGATAATATGATGCCACAAGCGCGAAAGTATTTTGGGGCATCTCCCTCTTCTGACATCAAAAATTCGTCATTAGTTCAGTTTAACTTATATCAATACTTATAATAAAGCTCAATGTGTGTGTGTGTGTGTGTGTGTGTGTGTGTGTGTTGGCACTCAACAGACCAAACCGTTCCACCTAGAGCTATCAAATTTGGTATGTGTGTACCTTGGACACCGCGAATGTGCAGCTCGGAGCGATTTTTTTTAATTTTTATTTAGAATTTAAAATATTTAAAAATTAAGCAGAGAATTTCGGCGTTTTCCCGCTATAACTTCCGAAAATATTATCACACAAACATGATTTTTATATTAAATTAAAGATGAAAAAAATGAGCTTCCTAATGGTATCAGTATTTAAACATATAACTTATATTTTTAACGAATTTTTAAAGAAGTATTTTAACCATAATTTTCAACGATATGTTTTGGACAAAACAAAAAAAATTTAATCTGCACGACCACTTCAAAGGGAAAACATTAACTTTTATCAATGTGTTGCCATCATATTCAAAAGAAGTTTAAATTTAAGGAAAAATAAGCTATTATTGTAAATTAAATCAAAAAAAGTGTTATTTTCAGCACGTGACTGGATAAAATTAAATAAATAATACCGCAACAGCTGATCGTCAACAATAATCGTAAGGCTTCTATAATAATGCGAGCTACGTGACTATCGAAGTTTGAAGTTTAAATATATTTGGAAGATGAGTTATAAAGAGAACAAGGTATGCAAGTATTTAATTGCAAGGTATGCAAGTTTTAAATTTTAGAATACATTACTCATGGCGAACAAGCTGGTCGCCAAAAGTGGCTAGTGTTTAATAAATCTTGAAAACCCTTTTCTCGGTGATGTGGAGGTTATGTTATCTCAAGTATCTATGCCAAAAACTATTAGTAATTTGATTTAATTATCCGCATAATTTTTAATAACAAAATTCTGTTTTATAAATCACTAGCTGGTACCCGACACGTTGCTGCCACCGAAAGAAAAAAATATTTAGTGAAATCAATCAATAATTTGGCTATTTGAATAGACAGTTTATAAAATACGAACAAATATCCTTTTTTTATATTTTAGATTTGTGTATTCTTTTAGGATTGTAAAACTTGGTGTTCTTTCAGAATGGTGATGAAAGAAACCATTTATTGTGTCTCGTGATTCGTATAATATTCGTTCAGAATTCTCAAATTTAATTTTAGAAAATGTGATTTAAATATTTTCATTTAAAATTCATTTAACATAGAAAATATATTTATACCATAAAATCTGTAATATAGTTGAAAAGATAATTTTTGGAAAACTAAGATGTTGCGAAATTATTTGTAGTGTTTACTGCGAAAAACATTAAAATTTAATTAAAATTTAAAACCCACAGGATTGTTCTACCCAAAATTTTCTCGCATAATCTGTAATAAAGTTGTTACCTCCGAGAATGACTTGCATGACATTTGCGTAATACAGCTACAGAATATTAACCTTTAACTTGGATTTAGCATTTCTGCAGAATCTATTGTCTCCTCGGCCAGTTATTTGGAGATTAATCCTTGGTAAATAGATGCGGTTGAGATCCGAATTTTTATTTTAGATAATTGTACTATGCCTATAACCATCCTGTAAAACTGACCAAATTTCATCGCAATCGGATGAATGGTGTAGGAAGGCATAAGAGACATACAGACAAACATTCATTTTTATTTATATAGATTTAAAAAAGATGTAGGAATATGCCTAATTTTTGGAATACCCGCTTTCAACACGAAAAAAAAAAATGATTACAAATACTCATATTTCGTTAAATTTAACTACAGGCGATCATGGACCTATTAATTATAAAGAATCGGGTGTGTGATTTTTTTAAATATAAATAATGCATGATCCCAATAACTAAAACCCCTAACGCATAATGACAAATAGGTGACTGAATTTTTCATGCGCCAGAATCATATTTGACCATATTAAAAATAGATTATTACATTGCAAAGTCGAATTTCTGCGAAAATATGAATTTTTTTTCTACTAAATATCTAATATTTGAACAGTTTTCTTAAAAAAAATAGTTTGAATTTTATTTCTAAACTATTTTTGGGGGAAGTTATTTTTTGAACTGATTTTCATATTTGGGTGTACATAAGTTTTAATGCTATTTTACATCATTAAAAGCTATTTTCTCAAATTCTAATAACTGGTAGAGTTTTCCTTCAAAAAACCTCATAAAATAAAATTTTATGAATATATTTTTAAAAAAATTTAAATACCGTGTAGTAACTTCTAAACAGTTCTCAGGTGTAGTTCTGCAAGTCCTGGTCTGGAGAATAAGTTATCTTTGATTTCGAAATATTCTTTAGGTATTTTAAATACTTCACAAAGTGAAAAAAAATAATAATATTTCTTGGCACTTATAAAATCCAAATATTTAAAAAATGAAATACAGATTTTTTAAAAATTTAGTAACTAGATAATACATCTGCAAAATTCAGCAGCAACATGCAATAAATCTCTAAGCTAATAAATTCTTGTTTTATATCTATCTCTTATTCACTTTTTAAAAAAAAGCTTTTTATTACAATTTTTTTTAAATGTCCGATATTTTTTTTTTCTTTTTATTACACTTACAATTTTGGTTTCACGCATGCTTTTTTTTTTTTTCAAAAATTCAAAAATGTAGCTATTTTAGAGGGTTTTTTTTTCCTCAAAAAATTCATCCGATAAATAATCCTTTCTGAATTATCATAAAATACGAATTCTTCACCAATTCTTAGACGACGATATTCATAACAAAGAAATGAGTAAATGAAAACTTTCATAAAATTATTAAATTTACATGAACAATTTATTACATGTCTTGAACTGAATAATAAGTCCTTGATCAATAAAAGCAATACTTTTGACTTACTTAATAAATCAGGAAAAAACCACGATGTTGCGTGTAAATGAAGAACATCTATTTCAGTCAGCTAAAGATAATAAGACTTTTGTGGTGATTGCCCGTGTGAAACAGATTAGTTCTACAAGCATGAATTACGATGACAGATTGAGCGTCGGTTTGGCCGTGTGAAGCCTACGTCACGGTCTACAGATAGAATGACAGATTTTCAATGATGCATATAAAATCCTCGGCGATGCACACTGCATTAGAGACTTAATACTAGCAAGATGCTGTTTGACAATTCTACAATAGACTTGAGAGATCGATATTAAGAAGTAAACAAAGAAAGATAAAAGGAAAATGATTTTCTTCTTGATGGGTGCACACGTATGTTTCCCCAAGTGGTAAAATGTTTAAAATTCGTTTTAGTAGTAAAAATTTTCAATTGCATATTGTACGAGCGAGTACGATTGTATTTAGCGAGTGTGCGTATATTCTTCCATGCCTGCTATAATTTGCTAAACACTTGCCTGCTTATCTAATTACTATCAAGTTGTTTGACAATTTTACAATAGATTTTAGAATAGATCGGAAGCATAAACAAAGAAAGATAAAGGGAAATGATTTCCTTCCAGAAAATAGGTGCATCTGTCCCATGTCTCTATTTCCCCATGAGGTAATACTGATTTACTCACTAATGTATAAAATTTATTTTTCACAAGTTCTCAATCACATACTGTACAGTATATCATTTAGCAAGTTTACGCTTGATATAGTTAGCTAAAAACTTGTCTTACTAACTCAATGTGTGTTTTGATGAACAAGAGTATATGTTTGTTTTTTCTTCGGAACAACAGAAACATTTCTTAATAAAACCAGATATATATAATCCAAACTGGTTGATTAAGATAGGAACAAATAAATCTTAACACAACTCCTGAATCGAACGAAAGATAAACGTTTAAACAAATATAACAAATGGGCAGACATAAAATTGTTTTCACAAGTTTCAATCTGTCAAACTTAATATGTGGTACAGTTCTTCACTAATTAGCTCGTTTAGATTGATAATTTTCCGTGTTTTGTAAGCAAACAGTTGGAATGATTGTAATTCTATCTAATGCACAGGTTTCCTATAAAATTAAATCAACTTTAAATAACTTCATATTTCATAAAAGGTGACTAGTTGAAATTAATAAATTGGACAGTTTAGCATAAAATCTGATGGAGCTTTGAATTCAATGCTCTTAATGGCAGACTAAAAATAAAGCGCAATCAAGATTTAGTTTGAAAAATATTTGTTAAA
Organism: Argiope trifasciata; assembly: GCA_026543055.1. Lineage (NCBI taxonomy): Eukaryota > Metazoa > Arthropoda > Arachnida > Araneae > Araneidae > Argiope > Argiope trifasciata. The sequence goes on from JAPMOQ010056715.1 coordinate 397,532, forward strand.
AGTTATACATTATTCTACAATACTAAAATATTGTTATTACCATGACATTGTTCCTTTTATTCTTCCCCATAAAGATTTAATTACAAAAAAAAAAAAAATGCACATCATTCGTAGTAAATTAGTTTTCAACAAATTTTTTCATATAATTATTTATTACACAAAAACTTCTAAATCAACATGCTTAACGTATATTAGCACGCTTTATCATGTCATTTATATACCTATGCTTGTGGCTTTCTTACGAATGAAATCTGCATAAGGCAAAACTTTAACTGTTAGATTTTTGAGGGGGGAAAATTAATAAAATGAAAGGAAAATTTATACGAAATATTTGAATTCGAGCAGATTCTTGTTATAATTTATGCAGCAAAATTATCGTGAATTCCCATAGAATAAAGTCTTCTCAGTTTTGTACTCGATTTTAAAAAGGTCATCAACCATTGTTTAAGAATCTCTAAGCTGCTTAAAAACTGTGCATCTTACAATGTATACATATTATCATGTAGCAGGCTTGCTTTTAAGAATATTTATATATATATATATATATATATATATATATATATATATATATATAGATATTAATTTTTTATATATATATATATATATAATCAGTGAGTTTCTAATTTTAAAAGAACGTTTTGAAAAGAGAGAAAAAGAACGTTGTGAAGTAGTGTTACAATTCTATAAGAACTAAGACGATTCAGAGACTGAATTTTAGCATATGAAACTCCTACAAATATTAATTAAAAAATTTCATTTTTAGATTTAAAATAATAAATGAAATTAATTCAACTTTTTCATAAATTTTAGAATTTGTTGGTTCAGTGCCAAATGCACTTTAGCCTTTTGATTGATTATATTCCAAGTTTTATCGGAAAACAGAGACTCAAGGTAAGAATCATATAAACATACTTAAAAGCAATCAAGAATAAAAAAATGACCTTATCTATATCTGAGAGTAATGTTATCTAATTTGCTTAGTAATTGAAATTGAAAAAAAAAAAAAATGTCGCTGCAATGATATAAATAGATGATGCTTATTAAAGTGAACGATCGAGAGATATTAGGAAGAATCAAGAGGTTGAGAAGGAAAAAAAATGAAGAATATTACTTTTTCTTTATAAATGTTATGAAAATGGCATAACATTTCTAAAGAGTTCTGAAAAATAAATAACTAGAATAAGTAAGCGTACGAGAAGACGACATTCAGAAACAAGAACCTAACACAATACAGAAATTATCGTTACGTAAAAAAAAACAGCTAAAACGGATTCCTACACGATGATTACAGATTGCAATGGTTTTCAAGAGAAGACAATTTCTTCAGTTTATATCGATTAGCGCCCACTAGTTACGAGCTCAAAAAGGAGGAGAGTAAATATGATGGAGTGACGTCAGGATAAATGGTGTTATGTGGTGAGACGATGTGTCTGTGATTCGTTTCGTGGAATACGGCCACAGAAAACTGTTAACAAACGATCCATTTAATGCTGAAATAACTTCATATATGTGAATATTTAATGTGTGCAGTTAATTACTTATTAAAACATACAGTATACTTACATATAGTATACATATACTTATTAAAACATAAACAAATGAACCATCTAGCTTAAAGGAGGTGAAATGATGGAGGTGGAAATTTTCATTTCGCTATAACTTTCTTAATATTAGAAAAATAAATCAAATTAGCCAAATTAGAGTCTCTTTAAGGCGAACAAATTCTATATCCAAAGTTTTTTGATAATTGCAATATCTTATTAATTAGGAATGGAAAAATTGTTTTAATGCTATAATTTTGGCGGTCAACAATTTTTGTTGGCAGATGTAAAAGAATCTATTTTTGCCTTCCCCCTTGTAGAGCTGAATTTTTTTTTTCTAACCTATTGGTATATTTATTCAAAGTTTACTTCAATGCATAGTAAATGTCAGATAGAAATTAAGGTGATATTAAAAACTTCTTATTGTACAGTTAATTGCTAAACTATAGTTAAAAACCAAACTTTGAAGAGAGAGTTCAAGAGTGTTTCCATATTTTTCGACATAGAAAAAGCATATGGCCATACATGGTGCTATGGCATACTTTCTACACTATTTCATTTGAGTTTGAAGGGTAAGCTTTTTACAAAACTTTTTTAACATAACGTTCCTTTCATGTTCCAGTTGGTAACTTTTATTCTAATAATTTTATTCAAGCAGAGGGAGTCCCGCAAGGAAGAGTCCTCAGCGTAACACTTTTTATTGTTCATTTCAGTCAAATTTTAAACCATTTGCCCCCATCTGTTAATGGAACACTTTATGTAGATGATCTGCAGATATGCCAAGGAAGTAACATGGCACTAATTAAGAGACAATTACAAGGCGCAGTAAATAAACTTGTAGCTAGGTGCGATAATAATGATCACACTATCTTCCCAGAGAAGAGTAGTTGCATTCATTTCTTTCGGAAAAGAAACATTCACCAAGATCCTTGTATTCGAATTAAAAATACCTCTATTCCTGTAGTGAATGAAATACGGTTTTGGGGAGTGATTTTCGATCGTAAACTCACCTTCCTTCCGCATATGTTATATTTGAGGAAGAAGTGTGAGAAATCCTTAAATATTTTAAAGGTTCTCTCAAAAACATCTTGGGGAGCCGATCGAACCTCCCTTCTCCACATTTATCAGGCAGTCATCCCGGATAGATTTTGAATGTATGGTTCCGGCCGCTGATCTATTTTTCGGCATCTGAATACTGTCTATCATTCTGCTTTGCGCATTTGCTTTGGTGCATTTCGCACGTCTCCAGTTAAAAGCCTCTATGTTATATGTCAACAATTAGCACTTTCCTTCAGATGAAAGAAACTGTCTGCCATATTTTATTTCGAAACAAAATCTGTTCTGAAGCATCCACTAAACGAAATTTTCCAGGCTGTTTGTGTTCGTCGACTTTATATTGCTCGCCCTTCTCATATCCTACCATTTTGTGAGGGAACAAGATTGCTTCTGTATGATTCGGACATTCATTTTCGTATTAAAGGAGTTGACTTTTTTAGTTTTCCACCTTGGGACATTCCACAGTTTTCTTTCTTGAATCCTTTCACGGGATTCGGCAACTCATTAACTTCTGTAGTTTTCCAACAGCTCTTTTTATATCATCGATATCTGTATTCTTCTTTTGAGCCAATTTTTACGGATGGCTCGAAATCAGATGGATATGTTGATTGTGGAGTCGTTCTTACATCTGACACACTGAGCCACCGTCTTCACAATTCCTGCTCTGTTTTTATTGCTGAGTTATTGGCAGTTTTCTGTGCTCTTCAAAAAACATCAACCTCTGCTCAGCGTAAATTCATAATCTTTTTCAAACTACCAAAATCGGATGCATCTCACAACCTTCAAAATTTTATTCACCTTGCGACATTTAAAAAACTATGACTTCCAGATTATTTTCTGTTAGGTACCGAGTCATGTTGGCATCTTGGGAAATGAGACGGCGGATGTAACCGCAAAATCTGCAACGACCTTTTTAAACATAGGACTTCCCTTTTGTGACATTAAAAGGTCCATAAATCATTTCATCTATTCTAACTAGCAAAAGTCATGGGATTTGCACATCCAAAATAAATTACATTTTATTAAAAGTGACATTTTCCCTTGGTTTGTTCATCCTATACGTGAGATGGATATTAAATTGACTCGTCTCCGCATAGGACATACACGTTTCACCCACAAATATCTAATTTTTTGCGAAAATGCACCTGTGTGCAACAGCTGTCACGTTCAATTAACTAATCATATTTTAATTGACTGCACTGTCTTTAATTCTTATTGTTCTCGTTTTTTTTTTACTTCGTCTTCAGCATTACAAGACTTGGTGGATGAAAAATACCACCCAAATATTTTTAAATTCTTAAGAGCTATTGGCTTTTTTATGTGTATTTAGTTGTTTTTATTCTGTTTGCGTTAAGCATTGCTATTTAAGTCGATGTTGCTTTGTACATTATTGTATAAATTGTTATGACTCATTGTTGTAAATTTCAAGTTGCCAAAACAATTCCTCACATTAATTTTACACGGTTTTATCTTGCCACATCTGTGTTTTTTTAACAAATGCGATCTTCAAATCTTTTACACTTTTACCTTTTGTTTGGCCAAGTATAGCCAAAGATGGTTCTTGCGCCAAAAAAACTACGTAAAGTTCAAAGCTTCCCCTTGTCGAGCTGATTTTTTTTTCTAACCTATTGATATTTATTCGAAGTTTACTTCAATGCATAGTAAATGCCAGATTAATTAATGCCAGAAATTAAGGTGATATTAAAAACTTCTGATAGTATAGTTAATTGCTAAACTGGATTAATCGACTAAAGATTAATTAACTTATAGATTTTATATGAAAACAATCAAATGATAAAAATGATAATTTTTCACATCTTTATATGAGGAGCCAGTACAAAAATTCAACAAAACGACAAAAAAAATGCAAACGAAAATTTTCCATTTTATGTAACCGTTTCAAATGATTCGATCATCCACAGAAAATAAAGGCTTATCTTAAAATAAGTTCGTAATAAAAATAAGCGCTTATAAAACTGATTTGTTCACTTATTAAATAAGATGTTAATAGTGATTACGTAAACGAAGAAAGGCGAAAACAGCGTTATGCCAAGATAATGTAGCAAAATATAAAAACAGATACAACGGAAACATCACAGATTAAGTAGGCAGAATCATGACGTCATCTTGACGTCAGCCAAACTAAGAACAACACAACTCATTTCGAATCCATTTGTAAGTATGTAGGAAAATGCGGGATCATAATCTTCCGCCTTTCATATTTAATATAAAAACTAATATGTTCTGCCTATTTCCAAAAAAATAAAAATTATATAAAATTACAAAATCAGAGCCTGAAATATTACATGCATGATAATATCAATGCATTAAATTGACGTAATGAAAGGCACTGTTGAAAATTATAAATAAATGCTAAAAATATTTTTAATTGTGAGAATTAATTAAAAGAATAGTGCGAAAATAAAATTGGCATCACTAAAATGTTTAATTATTTTTTATTTTATTTTAAAAGGATATAAAAATTTATTTTTACGGAAATATGCCTCAAGTTATAAAGGGAAATAATTAAAAATTCTGAAAAATATTTAATTAATTTATACCAACAACCCAAGAAGTAACCACATGAGTAATTTGGTAGTTATCTACCCAATATAGCGTTTTAAACGATTTTAACATCGCGCATACTGCTATTTACAGACAGTATGTCTAAAGCTTGATAATAATGAGAGCCAATTTCGAAACTTGAAAGTTCTAGTTTAGTAATAAGAATTTACAGAAGATCTGCTATGGCAATTTAAACTTGTTGAAACTCAAATATCTGTATGCTAAGATGGCGTCCTCATCATCTGACCACAGTTTCAAATTATGCGGTCAAAATTAAGATAAACTACTCACCTAGCTTCAAAATGGCATGTTATTATAAAAACAATATATATTTAAAATCTAATATATATGCAAATATTTTTACAAGTATTCTGCTTTTTAAAAAAAGATCGTAGCACTTTTCTACTTTAAAAAGAAACAAAATATCATTTATTCAACTAAATGTATAATTCCCACAGTTATGTAAAACATGCTACCTATACACTCATACTGATTTCTAAAACCGTTGTACGACACCATAAAATTCGAAGATTGTTTAAAATACTCAATGAAAATCAACAATATAGACATGTAAATTGATGAAGAAAAAAACTTGTTAAGTATTTCAAAAATACAATTATTAATGACACTGTGTTATTATTACTCTGGTTACTTATTATACCGCTTGATTTATATTATAGCATCGTAAGTTGAAGATAATGAGACGCGAAATATTCCGGTTACTTTTAGAATTTTGATAGGGATATGAAATATAAAACTTAAACAATGCCTACCCCCTTTTATTCTAAATGTAACAACTAAAAATTTTCAAATAATCCTCGAATAGATGAACAATAACTAGGACAGCCTTTTTCGTTTATCTTTTCAAAGCATCGATATATTTCATATTTTAATGAGCCATTCCCTCATAAAATCGTCTGGTCCCGAAGACGCGCCCTGTACATTCTACAGAGAATATCGAACTGATCGATCCAAAGCAACTAAAGGTCGTAAGGTCGATCCATACATGTGGGGCCACACGAAAAGCACGTACTCGAGCTATCGGTAGTGCTGACACCAAAAAATATAGATACATGAAAAAAATTGTCTAAATATTTCAATTTAAGTACTAGCTTATGCGATAATTAAGATTTAATTATCTAAGTCACGTCTTTCTTATTGTTCGATTAAAGACTCAACAATTTTTTGGATAGAAAAAACAAAATAACCATGTAGATCTTCTTTTAATATGATCTCCAGAAAAATACATTTCGTATTTCTAATTTTGCCATATTTTATATAATTTTATTTATTGTTTATGTATTTTTTATTCAATTTGAAACTTAAAAAAGTATTTTGGAAAAATCCATTGATTTTTCAGATAGTGCATTGGTAAACGAAATTTTTAAAAAAAATCTTGTAAATAAGAATAAATACTTTATTTATTTATTTATTTATTTTGCTCAATAATTTTCCTTTATGAAATTTAAAATTGTCGTTCGAATATCAAAAATTTATTATTTTGGAATTCCTTGAAAAATGTTATTAGAAAACTTATAACAACATTTCTCTAGAAAATCGATTACATATCTAAAAGTATTAAGATATTTATTACAATTTTCCTCCCCCTCAAAAATCAACTCGTTGATAATTACACGACTTCTCGGAAATAATCAGAATTTCAACCAACCAGAATTATTCGTAATAATTTGTTATTTGTTATTACTTTCCTAAAAAAACAAGTTAATGAATTTCGAAAGTTGATATTAAAAAAAGATCATGTGACATATAATTTAAAGTTGAATTCGTTATAAAATCCGTTTATGTGAAATTATATGCGTTTTGCTTGAAATCGTTAACAAGATGAGGAATATAATATCTCACATATAAAACAATTAAATGGATGTAAAACAATAATTTAATGGATTTCAAAATTTGACATGTCAATAAAAAATTAACCCTTTGCTCTCGGAAAAGTTATTCGATGCACAATTATTCACTTAATAAAAGGGCTTATTGATTGCGTCAAATGTTTGTGTGTGTTTTAAGTTGAATTAAAATTGAAAATTAAATAAATAAAGCCTCCAAATGATGTACCGTGTTGAATAATGCCTGAGAGGCACCATTCGATTCCAAAGAGTTCAAGCATGTGACACGTAATAAATAGAAAAATATTAATTCAAGTTCATTTTAAAATTTATTTACTTAATAATGCAGATCGCTTGAACTTTTTTTAATCATGATGAATGAAAATTCGCAAATATAAACACATATAACGTCTTCGATACATGTTAAAAAATTATAAAATAAGACTTCTTTTATTCTTGGTCCGTTCATACTTTTTATGCACAAAAACCACGAAATATTTCTAAGCCCTCAGGAGGGAAGAAAAACAAAAACAGTTTATTTATTTAGTTAAAAAAAAGATTGAAGTAAAATATGAATTTTAACATCGAAGTTATCAGCGTTAATAATAAAAAATATTCAAAACATTCCCACTTATTTTTTCAAAATTTAAAAAAAAAAAAAAAAAATTGGCTACATAAATTTATAGTGTACGACAGGGAAAAATTATTTCCTACTGGCACGCTCCACTAAGACAAAAACGAAATGATTGATCGATGCCAATACTAAATTATCGTAAACCGTACGAAGGTCATTACCATAAAAACAAAAAACCGCAACAGCTGATCAACTATGCTGGTGGCATGCAGATAGATTAGTGCTACTAAACGTAAAATCGAACAAGAATAAAACCTATTCAGAAATACAAATTCGTTATTTGTTGTCGTCGCTTCCTATGGATAATAAAAAATTCAAATGAGTACAAAAGTCTTTAGGACGAGTTCAGCGAGCCTCGGAACCTGAAGGCTGTACAGAACCTCTTCCCTCGAAAGAAGGCAACAGCAATGGCAGGGCAGTTGAAGATGTGTTCCGGACTTTATTATGATGAGAGGCAATGTTTGCAAATGAAGCAGGATCTAGTATTGTCTGTGATTCGTTATTTATTCTATATTAGTTTTTAAAATTCTTACACAATAACTAAACTTTTAAAATAAAAATATATCGTTCCTTTGAAAGCTGAAATAAAATGCTACAGTAATTTAAAAACTAATCGATTAGTAAAAAAATAAAGCGTAATGTATACACAAGCTCGAATAAAATTCGACTGCAAATGTAATCAAAATGTAACCGCATTCGATCGTAAATTTTAATATTTTATGGCAGCTAATACAGATCAAATTCAAATAGAAATTTCGTTCCAACTTGGATAACATTGAAATATAAATAACGCAAACAATTATATTAGACTATAAGTGTCATTTCGTCAATAACTGTATATGTTTTTATTTTTAATACATTGCAAGCCGATAGAACGTCTTTTATTGATAAGAAAGGGTTCCAAATAATAAAAGAAGCGTATTAGTAAAAATTTATTTATTTATAGTTTATTTTACTGCTTAGGTAAACTTATATTTGATAATCAAGAAAATTCTGGAAATAAATTAGATAATTTTGAGCAGCTTCGATCAAAGAATTAAAAAATTTTAGTCGCCATTCTATTTCAATAAATAAACTAAACATATAACAGCAAACATATCAATCAGACAAATGAAATATATCTAAATTATCTGAATATCATAAAACAATATATATTCTAAAATATAAGAAATAAAATGAATCCTCACTAAAATCTACTGCCTTTTACATATTCAAAAAATTAAATGCGCCCCAAATACAAAAACTTTTAAATAAATGAAAACTCAAAAGATTAATATTTTATAATCTTTACTTTCTAATAAACTTTTTTAATTCAGAAATATTCCAAAATTTCACTCAAACAACGAAAAAAAAAATCGTTACGATTGTATTTCGCAAATTTCAATTTTATTCTTCTCTTTCACACACAAAACTACCAATAAATGAATAAGGCCACAAAAATGCGTGCTTAGTTTTGCATACCATGGATAAAAATAAGAATAATTCACGCAAGATTTAGTTATACACGTCTTCTCGTATTTTACGTTTACAAGGTGGCACTGTCACATTCACAAATCTGAAAGAGCAGCAAGTACCCTGAACGAAAATGCCGACAATAAAATATTCCCTGGTACATTTCCACTGCCCGCATTTCAATTCCATTGTTCATTGTACTCGATTCCCCTTCCCCCAACACACACACACGATTCAATTTCGATTCAATACACGTGCCACTGCAGGAAACCTACACTGTTGAGACAGGTGGCGTAGATCTACAACCAAAATATTGAAAGCCATAACTTCACTAGCGGTAGAAGTAAAGTAAAAAGAAATGAAAATGCTGATAGAATATTTTATAGTCAGATCAGCGAACGCAAGATGCGAGGAAAATAACCTAGCAATCAAAACGTGCTCACGTGATGCTATAAAAATATAATTTGAAAACTTAGATATAAAAATATTCGAAATAATTCTGATTATTAATTTAAAGAGAATTTTAATGTTCCAGAACAATTTTAATAGTTGACATAGTTAATATTTGTCTCACACCAATTATCGCATCACATTGCTATACATACAATACCTCCTTGCCAATATTAAAAGGCAGCTGTCTGCAGCAGAATAATTACACTGCAAAGATAGCAATCCAGTAATCGCGTGAACGCACACTATACAAATTAAACATCAAAATTTTAAATGTATGATAGTTTATATATATCATCTTAATTTAGGTAATCACAGTTATCCCCCCCCCCTCTTTCCTTTAGAAAAATATCTAAGGTCATTGCTATACTGAGGAATGCAACTAAAACGATTGCGCATAAGGTAGAAAGAATGGAAAAACTCTTCATCAACAATATTTTAATCGTATATGTATTTCAATGTTTCATGGAAATTTTCGGAGAATATATAGCAGTTGGTATATATGCCGATATAATCGCTACACTAACGTCATTATTAACTAAGTGTAATGATTTCTTAATTTTTAAACCTCGGCGATTTCTTCAATTTTTTAACAAAAATATCTCAATAGAGAGTGAATTTCTGCAAGTAACTGAAGTACAAATAATAAATTTAAAATAATATTTTTAGAGCAAATTCTACTTTGAATTTTGACCAATAATTCCCCCAAAATTTATCGTCATTTCTGCCAAATAAGGTAATAATTCTCAATTCTATACCTTTACACCTCCAAACGAAGAATTTCTATTATTCTGATTTTATTCTGGCGTATTCACTTAAAATTACATTTTTAACTATTGAGCATGCAAAAAAGCAATGTTCATAATAAAAATATTTATTAGAATATTATAGCAACTGATCATTTGAGATGGCAATAAATTCAAAAAATTAATAAAACGTATGAAACTTCAACAATGAAATTAATCAACTACTTTCTTATTTTATCGACCAGTCAAAATATATTAAAATGTTAGCATTTTTAATTTTAAATCATAAAATACATACAAAAACATACGAACACACAATGAAATAAACATTTCGTACATTTTTAAAGACCAATTTTATTGCTATTAAATTTATCTCAAACAAGATGCAAATAATTTATTATTATTAATGTTAATATTTTATGAAATTTTATTTGATCTATTACTAACAATAATGGAATTTAGGAACTTATTCTTTAATTACATAAAGAAATTGTAAAATATTACAACCGTTTAAAGTAACTTTTTAGCACACCGATTCGCAACTAAACTGCGGTTGCATCATACGCACCAAATGCTACTATGTGCGCCCCAAGCGAGCTGCACGTCACAGCATCGGCATCCCAATCGAAGGTTTACCCCTTCCGGATAAGACGACCAACCAGACTCCACGTGGTTCGGCGGGAAATCGACGTCTACTTACGTCACAGCCAAAAGGGGAGGAGCAAAATTTCTGTTGCTATGCGAATGACGTCACGACGTGTTTTGACCTGATTGCGTTCTTGTGTTTTGATTTGCTCCAAGCGTAATTTGTATCCAAAGGATTGGTGAGAGTGGTAGCAGCACACGAAGCACAAAATGATCTTTATGTATTTGAAGGTTTAAAAAGAAAAACTCTTAAAAAGACTATGAAGCAGAAGTTGTAAAGCACCTATTTCATTTACTGAAACAATAATCAAAAATTCATTACCCCTTATTGCTTTCTAACGGGAAGGCCGAGGAATATTGTGGTTGATTTAGTGATAAATTCTTAGTTGATTTGACAATATAAATACAATACAAGGAAATTAGGATGGAATTGATTTACACTACATATGAAGGAATTCTCTTCCAAGTATCACATAGTATTAATAGGAAGAGAAAAAAATAAAGTACAATATTAATGAAAAATATTACTTCTTGTTTAATTTCTTCTCTGAGAAATTCTTATACTTGCATACAAAGATATGAAAAATGATTTAATTAACATTTTGTCAAATGAAACTTATTGAACTTCTTTAAAATTCTAAGAGATAACAATTGCAAACAGAAGTAAGTTCATTTGATACTTCACTAGTTCAAGGCGATATCGGATTAAAGAAAGAAAGAAGTTTTATGCTAATATAACTAGGCTCGATTGTATGTATTCGATTATAAATCTGGGGAAAATGAAATATTATATATGTTGAGTATTTATTTATAAGTGTTAGTTTTCATTTTTTTAACCCTAAAAATTGGACCTTTATAATTTGAATGATTAAAAAAAATAATAATTTAAGCTTGGAATGGTTCACTTAAACATGCAGGCTTTATTAGAACAGCAACAAAACAAAAGGGAAAAGAAAAAAGATTTCATCCAAATATGGGGAAAGAGGAACACATCCGTTTTAAATGTCTAAAGAGCAATTTTTAAATGCCTTTTAAAATTTTCCTTGAATTTATATGATTACAGCATTTTTAAAAAACATGCACTAAAATTGTATGCTTTAGTTTTATCCAACAATGGTAATTATTCCTTAGTAAATAATCCATGAAATTCTTTCTAGCAAACACATATTCATCTGTAATATAAGTTCTTAGAAATGATAATTCTTTACACTTTAGTTGATAGCAAACTATAAGGAATACGAATTTAAATTTAAAAATGTAATATTACACAAAATTTCTCAAAAAATGAAATTTTATTAGAAAAGCTGGAATATTTCTGAAATGTGATTTTATAAATTCTAATATTTGGGAAATTTTTTTTAAAGCTTATACGAATTTAATGATCAGATATTTCTAAATCACAATTCAGGGGTGCACTTCATTTAATTCACGGTCTAGGAACGAAGGAGGAAAACAGGCAGCAATGTAAGCGATCAACTTAAAATGGTCTTGATCATTATTTCGACTCCCATACATCCAGCTGTTAAGCAATGCTTACAACAAATAGCAATTTTACATTTTAACTTCACCTAGTTGCATCGATTATTTCTGAAGAGCTAAGTAGGAAACATATATGCATATTTCCGGTTCGAAGATATGTCCTTGCCTTTCCCTACAATTCCACTACGTCATTTTGGCCTTGGCGTAAAAACGAGGAAAGAAAAACAAAAGGAAACGCTAAACCGTCGTCTCCCCGATTAAGGACGTACAAAAGATAACCAATGACGGAAAAGGCTGAAAAAGGAAAAAGAAGTCATTTTTATCTCTTGTTCGCTTGTATAGATACAAACCATTAGCCGTGTGAGTAGAAGAAGGGGGGGAGGAAGAGAATGTAACCATAACAAGAAGAATGGAAAGACAATTTGGCATCGTTCTTTCCAATTCGTTTAGTTAAGAACATTAAATAAAGAATAAGTGAGAGATGGAAAATAAAGAACTTCAACATGAGGGGGAGGGAAGTGAAAGTTCGAACGCTGAATAGGCAAGAGATGATCTTAGATGATAAATATTAATAAGGGTCCACATTTACGTCCGATTGTGAAGGATTGTGAGAAAAAAATGAATGAAACGATTGGAGACTGGGATTTTGAAGATTTCATAAATTGATTTTTCTCATCAACAGAATTGAAGGGAAAAAAGAAAAAGTTTTTCTTTTTAAATCAACTTTATCTTTCCGTGTTTTTTGCCTTTTCTCTTGTCCTGAGCAAAAAGTCTATTATTTCTAATTATAGCATTTTGGAGCACGAATAAATCGTTTGGATTATAAATAAATATATTCAAATAATGTTTCAACAACTAAATGGTTAAATGGAAATATTTATCATGTATCTAAGAAAAAAATTGATTTTGGATTTTTAAAAAAATAATAATATATTTGAACGAAACAAAGAATAAAATTCAAACTAAATATCGGCTATTTTCGACTGTGAAATGATGATATTAAATTGGTCGAAATTCTGCTCTTCTCTGATTTAGAACCCAAATATTTTGCTTTCATACAATTAACTCCTATCAATATAATTATTTTTCATGCATAATTACTAGCACACAAATGTTGTATAACAGTGTATGAAATTTATCAATATTCGTAATGTTGTTTAATATTGTGCAAAAGGCTGTGCTATCCAGGGTTAATCTTTATTTTTACGACAATAATTTTAAATATTACAAAAAGATTTTAAAAATTACAACATAAAAATCTGTTTGTATGTATCTGCCACTATTCTAAATGCAAAATTCGGGGGAAAGTTACAGAACATGTACTTTATACATTGCTTCATAGGGATGGCAGCTTCAGAAGGTAAAGACCCCTGAGCACCCAAGTGCATAAATCCGACTTCTAGCTCATACAAAGAGGACACTCACAGCTCGTTTGAGCAACCTGTTTATACAGGAAGGCTCTAACAAGCACCTCACAGAATACAGAATGGAGAACAACCATGCCAGAATCAGGACTCGAACCCGGGAAGGCCACCCTTACACCAGGATGCCGCCTCTGGTTCCACTGCACGGATCACATTGACCTTCATTCCACCACAAAGTAGTTTAAATACAACAAACCCGACGTCTGTTAACTGTTATAAATGTTCACGAAAAGACAAACTGAAATGGGTAATTATTATAAGACAAACATTTTCAATAACTTATTCATGATTTTCAGCTCATTGATACATTGATTATTGTAATGTGTGTTCCAATAGGAAAAACTCCTCAACCCTCAAATTTTTTTAACGCCTTTTGCGACTAATTTTTTAGCTTCGTAATGCCGAAGAGAAGCAGAATGCGTACAATTTAAATGAAAAAATAAGTCTTCAACAACAGAAAGTAAAAAGGAAGTAATAGGGGAGGGGGGAGAGACAGAAAATAAACCCCATTTTTCTCGCCGACCTTTCTGGTCCAACTGGTCTATGCGCAACCTTGAAAGGAACCTGGAGACGAGTTTTAAAATTCACGCTATGAATCGGTGGGCTGGCCAACTGCTTGGGGAAGGTTGGAAAAATTAAGGCGGGAATGAATATATATATATATATTCCAACAGATATAAGCATTTGCTGGTTTTTGCCCAGTCAAAGACCTTCGTAACAAAACAAAACAAAAAACTCCATACCTTATTTTTGGCTGAAATATGGATACCTCATCCAAATATTCATATAAAATACGTAACATTATTTATAGTTAAAGTTACGATCGTATTATTAATTAAAATATATCATGCATGCAATATATCATGGAGATATGAAAATTTCCAGAAAAAAGAGTTGGAAGCGTTAATATTCTAGGAAAATTCTTAAGTTGAAATCAGTCCATAAATAATTCAGCAGAAGAATATCCTGTTTCAAAAATCAAAAGAGATTATATCAAATCATTAAAACAGAATATTACGAAATAGATAAAAATAAATGAAAACATAATTCACAGAGAAACATTTAATACTAATCGAACAACTTCCTACTAAAACTTGCTGAGGAAAAGTTTTATAAACTTTTTTTTTCTTTCTTTCTTTTTTTAATACTCTAACAACATAAAATTGATACTTATACCAATTTATTAAATTTTCCTTTGCTTTTCAATGATCCCCCTTCCTTTTAATTCTTTTCGTTATTTAAATCTAACTTACGTAGTTTTATTATACCAATTTTCTCTCTCTCTCATATTATATATATATATATATATATATATATATATATTTGTTTTATGAACAAAATGATATGCTTTTTTAGGAAATATAACAAAATATGTTAGAGCAAATAATCATCCTTGCAATTTATTTGCTTATTTTCATAAATGATTTAATCTCCCTTACATTTTTAGTGGCAGTACTGCGTACACAATTGCAGCATTAGATAATGCAAAATTTAAGCAATATCACCTTTTCATTAATTAACGAATTCACATATTCCGTGTAATAATTTTTCAAAAATAAAAAATAAATAACATCCTAAATTATAAAGGCATTTCAATTCCAAAGAAAATCAATAGTAACAGTGTTTTATTTTGTTTGTTTATTTATTTATTTATTAAGTCCAAAAATTTAATTCCTAGACCTTAAAATTAAATTTTTATTTATTTATTTTTGAAAACTAGAAAATATCCTATTTAACTTTAAATATTTCGATAAAAATCTATATTTAGTGTTCAATCAAATATATATAATAAAAAAAATGGTAAATTAGGGGGAGGAGAGGGAACTGAGATTTAATCTCACTGTTTGCGTTTATTATAACAACCGATGCAACAGATTATTGTAACAAATAAAGTAATCGTTTATGTATCAAAGCCGAATCACTAAATAAAATATTAGCAATGTTATTATATTAATGTTTTTTTTATTTATTTAAACCGAGTAGGACCAAAATAGAAATAAGAACCTTCATGCTATTTCAAAGAAGTAGTTACAACAAATAGAATACAAAGACTCCCTTTCTGTGACATTCTCTATTAGAAATAAAAAGCAAAATGGGCAGGACGCATGTCCTCAGTTTTTATCGTCAATAATAATAAAAAATGCATAAAAAAATTAGGCACAATTCCAAGTCACTGGGGCTAATAACGAACGATTTCGAAGCCAGCTTGAATAACATCCAATCTAGCCGTATGGCAAATTTCTTTTTCATTCTCGCCTGTACCTCTTTAATAAAAAGAATCCAGAGGAAGGTTTCAGAAAAACACATACTCATTGAGAATAAGAAGTCAGAAATTTTAAGAATTCAAATAATGGAAAAATCAACTGAATTCTTTGGGACATTTGGTTCAAATTTTAAATGTTATTAAACTTATTTTGAACTTCAATACTTTTTTTATTTATATGCTACGCGTTATAAAACAAATACCAATAGCTAAATTAGATGAAAACAAATTTTTAATATTAAAGAAATGATTTATTGTCTTTAATACCAATTCTCTATCTGGATATAGATATTTAAATGAAGAAAGTTTGATATTCTGATATATACAAAAGGTGTGGGGGGGGATTATAATAACACTTCTGAAAGTTTCATGCTTTACATGCATAATATAAATTAAAATACAATAGCAACCGTTTACATGATCATTTCATATCCTATTAACTTTTGTTAACCTTAGCTGAATGAGAGTATTAAACTACATTTGAAGTCAACTATAATTTTATCACATCAAGGAAAAAGATAGAAAAAAAAATCATTTTCCTCCCAGCTATTTGTAATTTATTCATTATACTGTTTCGTTGTATTTCATAATTTAAAAAATTCATAAATAATTATTAATAGGCAAATTATTTCCCAACAATTTATTTAGATATTGTTCATATTGTATTATAATTTATTAAATGATGATACAAGTCACATTTCAAAATATCAAGTACTCAACTCATTTCAAGTGTTTATTGAAAAGTTTTTTACCACACCATCATCCCCGTTGGTGTCATTAATGTTCATTGGTAGGTATTGCTTATATAAAATTGGCTATTTTTCAAAATTCTATTTTTTAAAAACGGCTAGGAAATTTTTAATTACGTATGGTGAAATGGAACACATTAACATTAAAATGCAAAAAATATACAAGAAGAATGTACAATGTTAAATATATTTGAGTTAAACATTGATGGGGAAAAAAACAAAATAATGAATGGAGGTAAAAAACAAACAGAAATATAAAAAAAGCAATAGATATAGGCACGAAAGTTAATGCCTTTTAAATATTAAAAAATATATATTTCGGTGGTATTGCTCGTTCACCAGGTCTTGCAAAGTTAAAGGCGATGACTAAAAAGTGTGAACTAGAGGAATTAAAAAGTGTGCATTCGATTAAAATGTGATTTATGGTAAAATTCATAAAACATGTAGGGCACTCTGGTGCCGACTCATCGAAAATGAGATGTTTATGCGTGCAGATATGGAAGATCATTGATAATCGAGAATTTAATAAATGACAAAATAATGACGATTTAAACATTACTAAACTTTCTAAAGTACACCAGTAAATCAAAATTAACATATTTCAGAGAGTAATAATGAATATTCTTGGTGTTTAAAATCTCCCCATAATTTCAAAACACGAATATTACATTCAACGTTTCTTCCCACAAATCTAATTTCAGTCTGAACTTTCACCATTACTTTTTACAGCATAATTATTATTTCAGGAGATTCGCTCCACCGCCAGGCTGCGGGTATTTCGTTTCTCTCTCATAACTTTCTACTTAGAAATAACAACGAAACGGTTTTCTAAGGTTAGATTCACATATAAGGCGTGATGAATGAGCATTAAAAAAAAAGACAGAGAGAAGAAAGCCTTATGCAACAATGACTCAGAAATTACTCAATTATATCAGTGGATCTTCTAAAAGAAGCGTGCTGTGCGCTGCTAAGAGCCAGTACACATCGAAACTGATAAACCAGAAAAAAAGGTAAAAATCGGGCAAAAGAGAGGTAACAAAATCATGATGCGTGGCATCATTACGGAAAACCAAACAAGAAAATTACTTGCCTTCAAAAAAAAGAAAGAAAAAAGATGGCATCTGAGAGAGAATCTACTCCGAAGCGTATCAATACTTGCCAGAAGCAGAAGACGGAGAAAAAGAAATAATCTGGCTGCAGAAGAGTGTGGAGTAATTATTACTAATGGTTTGAAATGGTTTTGAAACGACTTGCGGGAGAAGGCGATTAAACAAAAACTTCTTAATGACCACATCCAGAAGAATTTCGCTTGTTCCTTTTGGCTGAAGCAGCACAGCAAGACGCTTCACTAGAAAAGAGGTATTCCCTTTAGAAGACTCGGAAATGCTTTCAAAGAATCTAATCAATTCAGTTCTCTTTTTCGAACGCTAAGTGGAAAAAATTCGTAGGGAATTTGGGAAACCGGAGTACACGAAGAGCTATCTCCTTTGCAGTCACTGTCCAGAAGTGGATGCCGCAGTTAAGCAATGAAGTTTGGATAATCGAAATTTCATAATTCTTTTCGAGATGCAGTTTGTATAGAAAAATCCATAAAAATAAACTGTATTTTGTTGAGAATAGCGCAAATACGAATCAATAACTATGGCATAATTAACTCACAAAATTGTGATAGTTTAAATATATAAAATAAATAAATGTACATATACATAATAAAATAAATATGCTTTTACATGCAGGCATTCATGAATAATTGTATATGTTTGAGGCATTGTGGATACTCGGTAAATTATTAATAAACATGCGCTCATCTAGACGAGTTGTTATCATGTTAACAATCTCAGATTTGATTGTTAAGAATTAACTAACGAAAGTTTTAGTAGAAAAATCATGCATGTTCGGTGCGTGATTAAGAAACAAAAAAAAATTATTTCTTGCAGTACACTTTAAATATAAATACAAGTTGATTCCTTAATAATGAAATCTTGTCGACATATGGCTCACGAATTCTCAAACCGAAACTAATCACTAAAATTAGACTGTTACCAAATACATACATTCACTAAGGGAAAAAAATGCAATGTGGAAAATAAATTTCTTCAAAAAAATGTGTAAAGAAAATATTAGCAATAGTTTTCAACTTGGTTAGCGTCAACATTAATATAAAATAATAATGGTAATAAATGCAAGCCCTAGCTCATTGACCTATGCTATTTATTCATATGAAATTAATCGAACACCGATAATTCAGTGAATTTAAATATTAAGTAAAAACCTCTTTCAGTTGCTGGAAGCCTAAACAGAACCTATGATTTCGCATCCCATAACGACATAGACCAAAATGATGAGGATATTTTTAACTCCACCCAACATTACAAACGGCAATAAACGATTATATACAGTGGTTATAAAACAATACTTTGTATTATTATTAACACTAAGTATTGTATATTAATACAAAGTATTACTAATAACTAGTAATTATTAATATCACCCGGTCAAAGTCATAAATCAATTATTCAAGCAAAGGCCGTTCATTATTAATATTAAACGAATAATCACATTACCCTAATATATACCTCACTAGGGGTATCAACGTCTAAATAAATAAATATGTATAGAATATTGAATTCAAAAAATCATAAATCTAATTTTCGAAGACAACAGCAAATGTCTCAGTAAACAAGTAATAATAATAATAAATTAATTCAATTCCTACTTAGGTCAACAAAGAAAAATTGTATTTTATTTACTTTTTACTAAATAATTATCAAAAAGATAAATGACTTTCGCAAGAACTGAACTCGCATTCTTCACCTTCATGTGAAAAATACTGAAATCCTTAGATTTTACCGATTGAGTTACAGCCTGTTGATTTCAATTTTCATTACAAACTGCTTAAACTCTGTTATTTATCAGTGTATTCAAATGCACATCAGAGTTCCATAAAATTTAATTACTAGGCAAAATCACGACTAAATGTAATCAATTCACAATTAATATAATTATTTACAGAAATTATCATACTTAAAAAAAGAAATTTCACAACAGAAACCAATTTCTACCATTTTCTTGGCCCCTTTATCAAAAACTTATTTTTTGCGTCACAAATGTTTACTGCGACTCATAACGCGTTTTTGTATCGCACTTAAATGCAAACTACTGTTTTGGAATCGTTTTAAAATCACATTTAAACTTCAGAGAAACGGCGAATTTTACTGAGTTTTATTTCGTTTCCCATCTCTGTCTTGACCTCTGCTTAATGTTCCATGAAGCTTGTTAACGATCGACGCCATTGGGACTAGCCTTATTTCAGAATGCAATTGCGAGAACACTTTTTGATATCCAGACCTGTCTCCCATTCTCTGAAACCAACGATTGGAACGACTACTGGTAAGTAGTTTCATTTTGCAGCAATTCCTAATGATTTGCATTGCAGAAAAGTTAGGTTAAGCTCTTATAAGAAAGAAATTTAGCTGTTACAAATTTAGAAAGCAATCAGAACATTTAATCGAATACATTTAGAAAATCATATTTTGAAATATAATAAAACGATAAATCATGGTGTTAACTAACAGCAAAATATTGAAAATGAAAGTAAATTAACTAAATTTAGATAAATAGAATTAATCCCTGAAGTTTAAAAAATTTCAAACTAAGTTTTAAAAATAATAATATATACTAATCCTTGATTAGAACAAAATCAAATAGTAATAGTATTTTAACTCAAAATTAAGCTGACTTAAATTAAGGCACTGACATGAATTTATTTAACCTCATAAATAAATTATTCCAAACCATACCATTGTTCTTCCATTCCAATTAAGAACGCTTGAATAAATTAGGCTTATTTATTCAAGTAGTTTTAGTTCTTTATATTTATATCTATTCTGACTTGATTGTAGATTAATATGTCGAAAACAATGTAATATGAAGTAAACATTAAATGTGAAAGAGTCAAGAATAATAAAACATCACAAGATAGTAGTAATAATATTTAACCAGTTCCAATCCATAACATTGTTCTTCCATTCCACGTAAGAATACAAAAAAGCTTGAACTGTTAGGCTTAACAAGTGGTTTTTGTCCTTTCAATTAATATATATTCTGACTTGATAGATTCATAGGTCGAAAATTCCGATATATGATGTAAAAATTAGACACCATTATACTAGAAATAGTCAGACATAATAAAATTTCATAAGACAGTTGTATTTACGACAACAGTTTGCCGGGTGGTTTCCATCATGAGCGTCGTTATTCGAATTATTATGTACAGTGAAAGACTAAAAATTTTGGAGATTATGGAAGTTTGAATTCAACAGTCAATTAATTCAACCAATTAATATTATTTACTATATCATTTTATACCAAGAGTGTTATAATCCAATTATAGCAAAAGCCAAATAAGCAAATAATGTGAAAGCGATGGTAGTGAAACTATTTAATTAAAATCATAAATCTCTTTATATAAAAAATTGGTTACGTCTTAGGCAACCAGTTTTTACCCACATCCACATTATTAATACTCTGCACATTAGATGAACTATATCTTATCACACATCAAAATACTATTTGAAATTATACTTGCCCAGAGAACATGAACCATTCTAATTAGTTAGTTACCGATACAGGCAAAGTAAGAAATACAATTTGCGGAATCGGTTCAGATGCTACTGCTGGAGACTGTGTCAAGATATTATACGATATATTTCAAAAATAGAACGCGATAGACGACCATTTATAACGTATCTGAATATAATGAGTTCTTAAAGGAAATAAAAGTGAAGAGGTAAAAATATTGTCGCATTTTTTTGTCGCATAAACATTTTTTTTTTTTCCGTTGAGGGCTATTTTATCCATAGAAAACACAGAGATGCAACGTTTCAGAAATTTTTCTCGAAAATGCGAGTGCGGTGGCAGGTGAACCCTAGCTTTAGTATGAAGTTAAGTGGAAAAATCAAAGCGATTGCAGCTTGGGAATTGGTTATTTGGTTTGTTCAATTATTTTAAATGTATGATGTATCACTATAGCTTTCAAAATTAAAATTATGCAGTTTTTACAGAAATTTTGTTACATATTTGTTATTTGCTGAAAAGCATACATATTCTCACATGAGTTAGTTCATGAGACCGACAACATTCTTCTTAATATCATCTATATTAATATATAAATGTGAAAGTTTAGATGGATGGACGTTTTTTACTCAATCGCACCAGAACGGCCGAACACAATTGGATGAAATTTTGCGCAAAGATAGATTATAGTCAGAAATAAAACATAAATTAATTTTTATTCCGGTTAATTGAGTGGTTCATTTTTTATTCATTAAAAACAAACTTTCGGGCCAAATAGCTGAGGTCAAATCCCGCCAAATATACGGAAGGCTCCAGCTATTGTTTTTTTTTTTCCCCCAACAGATTGAGGTTAGGCATGGGAGAATTTCGGTCGATTATTTCAAAAGATTCTATTTATTTTCTTTGTGTTTGATGCATTTAAAATCAAATGTTGTTAATTAATCGATCTTTCAGATTCATTCTGAAGTACTTTTAAATTAAAAGAGAACAGAATAAAGGAAATAAAAAATTTCTAATCTGCATTGTGTTACCCCAACTGACATAGGAAAGTCAGACATGCGCATTACGCCAACTGGCGTTGAAAATTCGCGTGTGATTGTTGACAACAGTGTTTTCATTTAAATTAAAAGTTTAAAAATTATATGTATAATACTGTTGTAGCTATCACAATCTCGATCAATAAATAAAACGTATTCGACTGGACTTGATCTGCTGTTTTGTTTTATTTTGAGTATACAATGTATACAAATTATTTTTACGTTAATTGTGAGTTTTTATTATTAAATTGTATTTATATTACATATTTTTCGTATATGCTTATACTTTTAAATGTATCGTTTTTAGGTTAAGTTTATTTTTTTTATTTGCATTATTTGATGGTGTTTTTTTTTTTTGTACATATACATCAAAATTTCCACGCGAACAAAGTCGCGGGTAATGGCTAGTATTATATACTCAAATCATCTTTGACTGTAATCAAAACAGCGACCAACAAAAGTTGCCATCCATGGCAACGTTTGTATGTTGACTCTGGGCACAATAAATGCCTTTCTAAAAATTGGTAAAACTCATTTAAGGTATGTTACGTTTAATTACTACGTTAAAAACATCTTTTATCGACTACACTAGTGATTTTTTTTAACTATTATTATTTCTTGTAGTTCAGACTTGTCTCTTCCCATAACAATTTATCTTTTCTAGGAAAAGGAAGGCCTGATCTACCATCCGGGGCCACATATTTTTCAGCTAAAATTGGTCTTTCCCTTCAGTTTTTCTCAAAATTTTAATATTCTTTAAAATTCTCCACCATTAACATAATATCTCAAAAACTAATAGAGGTTTTTGTATGAAAATTTCAGCGTGTGTTTCAAATCACAAGGACAATGAAATGAACCAAAAGTTTTATTAGTGGGGAAATACTTTTTCATTTGTGGATGTTTTCAAAAACATTAAGCTGGGAAATTCATGGAAAAAAAAATGCATATATGCGTATATTTTTACCCATAACTACTTTGTATCTCAAAATTTCTCTCAGATTTTGGTTCATTTCATTCATCATTGTATTTTATAACTTGAATACAAAGAAAAATAGGATTGCTGCTGTATAATTTTGTGTAGGGTGTTAACCGTTTTGGTTAAATTCCATTAAAATTTACCACAAATTTTCTTTCCTCAAAATATATTAAATTTACAAATAATTGTTTTTGTATTTATAGGGTTTATTATTGACAGTACATCTGAAAACCATAAATAGTTTCTAAAAAAAAAAAAAATTCAAAAAAAATTTCCTTCGAACGTAGTTGGATACCTTAACGCGCATTAACGATCCGATTTACACCAATAACAATGCTAATCTAAAAGAAATGACTCAGAGGACAAATTCCACTGAAGTCGATTACGGAATCGAAATAGGAGACACTAAGCGTGGTATTAAGTTCTACTAACTGTTTCGCACACTGGATAACGCCAGGCATTAAGAAGTCACATCGTAAAAAATAGGCGGAGCACCCAAATAGTGACATAAAATCCAACTTTTAACAACCCTTTCACGCAATCGGCTTACGGGCTAAACTAGCGTTGAGTGAAATGGTACTAAAATAAAATGAATCGTTAAAATAGAGATAATCCGTTTTGTTAAGATTTTAAAATATGAAGTAGGTAAGAAGGAAATGTAAAAACATAAGCAGGGAAAAAAAACGTGATTATTCCTTTCCCTTTCTCTAAAAAGTCACGTTTCGAAGCAACCATAAATTTAATTGAACTAGGAATCAAAAAATGCTTATTTTTTATTAACTAATAAAAAGTATCCAATGGGAACTTAGACTTTATAAAACTATTCAATGCTGAAGAAAGTAAATGACTTTCAGTGTTATATCAAAGTCAAAGATGTGGTTGCTGCATACCTATAAAAAAGTTAGAAACATTTTCATTAATTATGTATTACAACGAAACTTTTATTGATTTTGAATTAAAATGAACAATGTTAATCCCATTCTTGCAACATAAATGGTTTCATAAAAACAGCTCCTTATTTAAATATATAATTTAAGTAATTTTTTGTATCAAATAGCAAATTCTGTATTTCACAATATTAAAGCCAATACATTCAAATAATAGTATAATAATATATTGTCCAAAGGACATGCAAAATATTTATAGTATAGTAAACCATACGTTAAATGAAAAAAGGAGTCAATATTATACTATAATTTATATCACAATAATAGTTAAAAATAGGTCAAAATTCTTGATTATCCTGATCAGAACCCGCTTTTTTGCAATAAACAATCGTTGCTGTGAAGGGGGAATTCTCTTCGTTAAATACTCAGAAACATTTGGAATATTTAATGAAAATATGTCAAATTTGGCGTATTTCCTGCGTTTTTGACAATAAAATATTATAAAATCATTAGAAACGAAAATGTACTTACAACGACAAAAAAATATGGCTCAAAAATACTATCAATATATTATACACGGAGGTAAAAATAATTCCTCTGCTTTATGTAAAGGTGATAATGCAAGTTATTTCTCAATTTTACTGAGGGGCCGCGGTGACCTGGTGGTTAGGTCTCGGTTTCGGAACCGGAGGGTTTCAGGTTCAAAACTCGATTCCACAGCAGAACCGTCGTGTGAGGGGGTCTCTTGCACGTTATATCTGTCAGGCCAAAAGGTGCTCCCGCAAGTGTGGTATGGTGTGAAGAGGGGGATGCCTGTTCAGGGGTCGTTCTCGTCATCTGACCGTGGTTCAAAATTACGAGGTCCGTCCCCAAATAGCCCTAGTGTTGCTTTACAACGGGACATTAATATAACTAAACTAAATGTCTTAATTGTATTTATTAGAATACAAACGGAAAAGTAATGGTAAGTCGGTGATTAAATGGAATAGTAGTTAAATGGAATAATACTCAATTTTACCACGATTTCTAGTCATTAATTTATAAAAAGAAATCAAACACAAACTCGGAAATACATAAACAGTCTCACTGAGCGCGAGCGCGTGCGATTTTTCTAAATAAGTCAAAGTTTGGTTATTTGATCTTTTTCATAACTATCGAAAGATCAGGACAACGTTGCTGAGGGGGAATTCACTTCGTTTAATACTCAGAAAATTTACCATATCTGGCGTGTTTCCTGAGTTCTTTACAATAGAAAAATTATGATAAAAAGAAAATGGACTTACAAAGGCAAAAAATATGGCTTGAAAATGCTTCAACTAAATATACAGGGAGGATATTAAAGTCATTCATCTGCTTTTGCTAAAAATATGCTAAACTTACCACCCAATTGTATTTATAACAAAACAAATGGGAATGTAATGGTGTCAGTGATTAAATGGAATTGCAATGGCACGAAATTTTACCACGATTTCTATCTATAAATTCATATAAATGAGCCAAACAGTAACCAGGAAATGCAAAAATAATAAGGACTCGCTCCTAAGGTACAATACCACTTAATTGTATTTATTACCAGAGTGTAGTATACCAGAGTACCAAATCGGTGATTAAAAGGAATTGTAATGCCAAGAAATTTAACCACGATTTCTAGGTGTGAATTCATAAGAATCAATCAAATATAAACTTAGAAATGCAAGAATAATAAGGACACTCGGTAATTTTTGAGTTTAACTACAAAAGTATTACCAAATATCAATGAAAATGATGCTACGATTCAACACAAAATTTACCAAGAAAACAGTCATTAAGGAATATTACAATTGATATAAAAATTTCAGACAAAAATGAATTAGATAAAAATTATCAAGTTTCTATTAAATAAGTAAATTAGATCAAAATTATTTCTAACAGCTCATCATTATACAGGCAATCAGGTTACGTTCTGCAAGTCTGATCATTAGTGATAGTCAACCCAAGGTAAGTATATGAATATAGTGCTTCTACCCTAGCTATCACGCACGGCACACGCAGTGCAGAGCGAAAAAAAAAAAGCACATCAACCATGACCTGGCATTCGAAAAGTAATAAAACGGAAGGCGCTGTGGAAGCGAGGGGAGGATCTTATTGTTATTTTTTTGCGTTCGAGCATTACTTCTAGGTCAGCTCCAACGAGAAAGCTTTCTTCCCGGAGCAGACTTCCACATAAATAGTGTTTTACGCGAACATAAAACTCGCTCAAGCATAAATATCAAAAGCTGCTTATGCATTTGCCTACACTGAGGAGTCCAAGGAAAACCGCAGAGGAAAAGAAGGCAGCGACGGAAGAGTTGAAGTCTCCTGTGTGTATGTTCAGCCAGCTTCCAGCCAGACAGTGTCTGCTGCATTGAGAACACTTTCGAATAAGAACAATGGAAATATTCAGTTAAGTAGTAAGCGGTGGTTATATAGAGAAAAATGTCTTTTCCAAATGGTATTCAAAGTCATCGTCCTGATTTCAAAAATACTGATTTTTTTTTTTTTTTTTTTTTGCATTACCAGGGTGATGGAAAAATTTAAATGTTTTAAGTCATAACTTTTTATGATATTTATGATGAAGCAATTTAGTCCTGCATTAAAAGCATCAAATCTAATGGTACTGTATCTAAAAAAATTGTTTGAATTATATAATTATATCCAAAAAACAAACAAAAAATTAAAGTTTGACAAACCATGCATTTTTTCGAAAAAATGGAGATGCCCACTTATAAGCATAAAATTTTTTGGGTGCGCAATCATGTTTATTTTAACAATAAAATGTATTAATTAAATATATGAATTAAAACGCCCTTTTAAAAGAGCATAGTGAAAGCCGTACGTTATTAAAAATGGACAATAATTTGCGAATATGGGGGGAATGCAAAAGGAGCTCTTTATCTAACCTTTTGTTCCTGATCATGGACCTTAGACTGAGCCAATGCATACACTTTTTTTGTTTATTTATTTTTATATTCATTTACTTGTTTTTTTTTTGTTTTGTTTTTTTCCATTTTATATTCATTATTGATACCTCAAAAAAATCCACCAGTTTCTACTCCATTATGAAGATTTAAGTTTTCCAAAGTGAATTTTAAAGAAACTAAGGAGTATACAGTCAAAATTGCAACTGTTGCATTTCATAAATGAAAAAATTAAATAATAAAAAGCATATTTTTTGAAAAATTAATTTAAAGACCAAAATTTGTCAACAATGTAAGAAGAATCGTATATATTACGATAAGCTTATCGCATGCACTTAGTGAAAATTTTTGAGATTAATAACCATGAAAGGAAATAGATTTTACTTGGTATATAAAATTTACTATAAAAATTTTGAATTGCCAACAACGATTAATTAAAAGAGGGGAAACTGTAAAAGAATTGTTTGAATCAATACATCTTTTATTATTAGTAGCAGTAGTAGTAGATTTTGAGATGCAAGATGTGGGATCTTCTTTTTTCGCTTGGAAAGTCCATTTACTGAGGTTTGTGCAATTACTTAAATTAAAGCAACATAAAGGAGTTTAAATTATGATTACTCTGTATATTTCGAAGTATTTTATTACTTTTTTATGGACGCTGAAAAAACTTCAAAAAACCACAGTTCGATGAAGAACCTGTCTCTTCTAGCATTTAAGAACAATATCATCACCATATAAATAACCATCCAAGATCGGTTTCCCGAATCCTATGAATGTTGGATAGGTGCATTTTCTTTCCGACTGGATTATTTTTATTATCCAATTTCAGGTCACGATTTCGCACGGGCTAGCCTATTAACTGAAAGAAGTCTAGGGTCACAACAAGCCATTACAAAGATCTGCCTAAATGGAGTTGGATGAAGCAACTGCAATGAATAACTGATGCAGTGCAATGAATAATTGCAATTCTAATAAGAAGATGGTAAACACTGGAAACGTTGTAATAACGCTGCCACATAAATAGTTAATATTTTTCTTCATATAAAACTTTACAAACATAAAATGACGACACCTCTCTATTGATAATCTACTTGTATTACACAACTAAA
Organism: Argiope trifasciata; assembly: GCA_026543055.1. Classification (NCBI taxonomy): domain Eukaryota; kingdom Metazoa; phylum Arthropoda; class Arachnida; order Araneae; family Araneidae; genus Argiope; species Argiope trifasciata. Next base: position 425,903 of record JAPMOQ010056715.1, read on the forward strand.
TTCAATTATGGGACGATAAAATTGCGGAAAATCGATTAAAATAGTGTTATTTTCTTCTTACTTTTCTGGATTTTAATTAATTGTTAAATAACGAGTAAGTGTTGGCAAAAAAAAGTTTCGATATATCTATTCGTCTGCCCAAAATTAGGGGAGGGGGGGGTCTCCTTTTTCTTTTAAAAAAACATTTACACAGCTTCACTATGACAGTTTCGTTTCTCTTCAAATGCTGGAGTTTTAAAATACTCCATGCGCATCATGTGTTTAGTTGCAATCATGAAATTTTTCTGTTATGCTGTATAAAACATATAATTATACAATTTTGCAAGAAAAGATTAGTTATGAATCTTAGAAATTTTATTGAAGACAATATAACTGCAATAATTTTTTTTAAATTATAAATAATTCAAGTTAAAGAAAAAAACATTTTCAATAAATGCAAATATTGTTTAGAATATTGTTTAGAAGTATTTAACTAAATAAAAAGGTACATTATTAAAGGTATGTTTCATTTTAATGCCTGTGGAATATTTTGATTAAATTTTTTACCAAAAAGTCAAAAAGTTACCAATGATTGATGACGAAAATTTTTTAAAGCATTAGACAAATATAAAAAATTGCCATGGAAATTTCAAAATAATACCTCAGAAAATGATAACTTTTGGTTTCAGCGTTTTTAAGGAATAATATCAGCATAAAAATATCGTTGCAATGTTACGCAGTTTTCTCTCTTCTTCATTCCACTGGTATTGGTTTAGCAAATATAATAAACATCACAAAAATTACCAATTGAATATTTTATAATTTAGTTTAATTATTTTATTTATTCAAGCAACTTCGAATTTTTTTTTAATGTTTTAAAATATACTAAATACAGGCATTTTTCGTTCAAATTATTTTGAATACAATTAAAATTTGCTTTATACGCGAAATGGCAGGTCGTTGCATATACTATTTTCATAATTCCACTATGATTTTTAAGAAGATAGCAGATAACTTTTCCATTTATTGCATACAAATTAAATAAATAACTAAATAGTTTTGAAAAAAATGAAGAATAACCTCCTAATGAAATCAATAACCTAGCACTAAAAATTTAAGAGCGTGGTTCAAGCATGCACCTGTAATGCTCAAATGAAACAACGCTGAAATGCGGTGCTAGTGCGATTAAACAGGAAGCAAAACTATAAAAACAAATAACAATAAAAAACTTCTCATTTTAAATTATGCAGGACAGGCTATTACTTTATTACATTATATTGATTTATTTTCTTCACTGACAGATTGATTTTTTTTAAATTAAAGATATACATCAGAACCTCTGACGTGAAATGAAATTAAAAATAAGCATAAGAAAACATATTTATAAAAACTAACTCAGTTAAATTGTTTTCAACATCATAAAAGTTTTTGCTACAACAAAATAATTTCATTTTTAATACAAAAAAAAAAAAAAATTCAAATGAAGTTAAATTATTAATTAAAAAAGGCTTGATGTATTAAAAATCAAAAATTTTTATGTTAGCTAGAAGTAATAATTATTATAGGATATTTGAATTATCAATGAAAGAAATGGCATTTTTTAAAAATAAGCATTTCTTCCCTTAGTGAAACATAGAGGTCACCTAAAAAATGAACGATCTTTTGTAAACAAAAATAAGGAGAATTGCGAGTTTGTCATGGAAATAATCGTTTGGAAACAAGTGTTTTATAAAACATCATATTAATGAAATTATTATAGGCATTTCCTGTGTATATTAATTTTCCATATGTTAATTCAGAATATATATTAATTTTTTTTTTGTCTTTCCTAATTTAAGGGAAGGTAAAAAACATTGATTAAGTTCATTTCAATTAAGCGCTAATTATGAATCTAATCAAACTTTTATAAATGTGTATTATCATTTAAGTTAACAGGAAAAGATTTAACATAAAGCATGGTTTTTAAAAAAAATCAATGAGCAATCAAGAAATCAGTTTCATACACATACAAACTGCTGATTTGATTATTTTAACTTATTATTTAATCATTTTCATTAATAACAATATTTCTATGCAATATGAATAAAATTTTTAAGCAATTATATTGCATACAAAGATAAATTTACATTTTTTTGGAAATAAAATTTATTTAACAGATGTGATGGTAAGATATAAATTCTAAGTCAGTGAATTAATTGCTTAACACTGTTGAACAATGCAAAATTTCAACATATTAAAAAAATGTACATTTATGAATGCTACTTAATAAAAAATGTTTGCACTACATGTTTGCATATTTTGTCGTGGCAAATTTAAATATGCCTTTTACTGTTTTTTTTAACTTTTTACATGCACATAATTGAAATTAAATGCTTTTTAAAGCTTAATACAAACTGTCTAGAGAAATAAAGATTGTAACTAAAGATTAAACCAAAATAAAGATTGAACTAAGAAAATACAAGCAGAATAAATAGCTACTGAAAGAGCACTATCACATTTTACCTTACTGCTCTAAAATGTATTTTAGTGCTAACTAAAATAAAATAGAATTTCAAATAAGGCATGCTAACAGTCAGAGGAAACACGAACACGTTATTTTACACAAAAATAAATAAATAATTAAGATTAAAATGTAAAAGTATTGACAAGTTTGTAGAATCATAAGGCACGAAAAATTCAATTAAATTAGAGTACTATCACTCAAATCAATGTTTCTCATCAAAAGTAACAAATACATAAAACTACTAGACGTTAGATCATAAAATTCAATAGTTATGAATTTATTACATTTTTAATTTTTTTCCATATAACATTGAGCTATTTCCTCTATTAATTACAAATAAACTATAATTATGATCATAAATAGTCAACAGATACAAAACTATCAAACTTGCTTACATATAAACTATACATAGCAGGACAAAATAAAAATTGTAAAAGAAAGATTTTTTTTAAAATTTAGGAAACAGATCATCATTTATTTATTATAAAGTAAATTAAGATTTCCAGATATTTCAACCAAAAGCTTGCAATGAAAAGTAAATAGATATTATTTGAAACACTTTGTGTTATGTGATCATATTATTTTAAATTCTTATATTTTCTACATGTCTAAAAAATGCTGCAATACACTTCAGTTTCTTTTCTTTTCTTTTTTTACCATGTGAAAAACAAAAATTTTATTTTTATATCAATATAAAAATATAGCTAGTTTCACCAATATTTAAATCAAAACAGCAGTCAATTTATGATGCATTACCTATACAGTTGAAATGTAATTGAATTTCTCGTTTGATTTATTTAAAAATTGAAACTTTTAGAAAATGAATATATCAATCACAGAAGATTTTAAATATTGCAAAAATTCAAATATCAACTATAAAAGAACTAAAACTGTAGATTATTTAAACTTGCAGAAAAGAAAAAAAAAACAATAAAGTGCAATTTGCAAAGTAATCAAAATGTACAGGTTTAAATATTAAATAATACTGTAACTTGTAGAAAAATAAAAATAGAATAAAGGTCTAGACAAAATCAATATAATCTCAAAATTCATTATACAATTTATGACTTAATACTAGTTTATTTTTAAAATGTCTGTCACATTTATAAAAAAATAATAGTGAAAACAATTTAGGAAAAACCCAGATTTAAAATTAACATTAAGTATAAAAAAGATGCAAAAATACATCTGATGTATATTAACAGATTAACATTCAGATTTATATATGAATATACCACAGACATAATAAGTTTTACTACAAGATAACTAATTGCAAGAGAAAAAATCTACAACCACTAAACAGAAATAAGAGCAAAATAGAGCTAAGAGAAACAATATAGAATAGCATCATGCAATTTAGAAACTATAAGTGACCAACCATCATACAAAAAAATATATATATCCTAATTGTATTTCATCAGACTGTAAAAATATATTTTTCGCTTCGTAATGACCAAAAGTATTCGAAAAGATTTAGAAATTTCAACAATTTAATTTCTCTTTAAAAATGCAATTATATATTCAAATAAATTTTAATATTAAATAATTGAATTTATAATTGCTCTAATAATAGATTTAATCTTTTTTTGATAGTTTTCATATCAATTACATAATAATTGTGTAAGAAATAAAAATGAGAAATATTATACAAGACGAATATTTTTACTAAATATTATTATAAAACTCCTTCAAAAATATTGAAATAAACTATTGCAAATAGCTACAAACTATTGCTACCTTTTCTTCTATGTAGGGATGCATTTAAAAACTTGCAAAAAAGAGGAAATAGAGGAAATATGTATTTTAATATATTTCATAAATATATATACATGTGCTATAAACTTCGGTTAACTTCAAACAAAATCTACAAATTATTTCTTTTAAGATATTAAAATTTTTAGTAAGATAGGGGGGGGGGGAGAAACAACTTCCTATTCATATAGCTAATAGTAAATTATTACACCTTTAATGAAGTCAATTCAAATTTACCAATTCAGAACAACATCTAATGATTACAAAAGATTATGATTTCTTTAATATTTTCACGATTCACAATCAAAACCACTTTATAATTCCATACACAAATATTGACAATAAAATAACATCACAAAATAATATTACATGTATAATGATATTCTTTTATGATTTATCTTCTAGATTCAATATAACACAATACACAATTAGGCCAACTTTCAAAAATGTTTTACAGTTATGTTAAAAATTTTAGATACAAATATATATTTACAAGACTGAAATTAGACAGTTCATACAGTTACATATTTAATTGGTAGGAAAATTATATATCTTAATATTGCAAACTTCTTTTCCAACAATTTCTTTTTTTAATTATGTCAATTTAAAAGTAATAGATTTTTTAATACAAAAGAATAATAAGATTGATATTGTAAAGAAAACAACTTTAAAATTAATATTCAATGTAAAACTTCTGTGGTCCTCTGATGAAAAGAAAGTTTTGTAGTTTGTAAACAAAAACATATAGACTCATTATTAAACAAACACGGATTTAGAGGCAAAATGACTTTTATTGTTAATTTTTGGAATATTATAATAAACTGCATTTCAATAAAATTAAAATTTATTGTATCACAAATGCTTATCTCACAGTTTTAAAAAATGAATCATTTTTAAAGTAATTGCTTTTTTTCCCCTTTATTTTTAAGCATAATTGATATGCACAAGTAGTCTTTAATTCAAATAAACTTTACGTTCAATCAATTTTAATAAATTTGTTTCAAAACTAAAATTCTTAACTTCCAATGAATAGATAACAAAAATCAAAAGTTCATAATTCTTATGTTTTAAATGTAAAAATAGGAAAACTATAATGAATTAACCAATTTTTATACAAAATCTGCTTTTAAATTGGTAGTATGTATATACATATACAGATGAATTCTTTATCCGAATTTTACATTCTGAAATTTAACAATATTTCAAATTCATGATCCGATTTTGTAGTGTGTTTTGTTAATACAGTACCATGTTTACAAAAAAACCTCATAAAGTTACAATATATACCTTGCGAAGTAAAATTTTGCAACGATTACACACAATTCAAATTATTTCTTCTTTTCAAGTTTAACAGCGATTTTTATATTGAATTTTAGAATACAGTAATGTATACTTAAAAGCATACCCCATTTAAGATAAAGTATGAATTTTATATCAAAATTAATTAATTTTAAATATTCTTTCAAAAATGATTCTTAGTATTTGAAAATGTCATAAATATTATAATGCACAAAATATGGTCCTTTTACTCTGCCCTTTCGATATTATGTTTTTGAAATTCCTTTATAAATCAGATAATTATTTTATACAGGGTCAAAACTAATTTTATATTTGCGTAATTTTTTAACACAGTTTAAAACACAAAAAATAATTTGGTGCAATAATTTGTTAAACAACAAGAGTGTGTATGCTAGATCTAAATTGTGTAATAATTTTCTTAAGAGTAAAAGTCAATAACAAAACAAGTTCAACAGTTATAATAGTTATACAAAATGTCCCTACCTTTCTTTTGGAAGAAAATCGCTCTTTCATTTCAAGGAGTGCTTGCTGAAATTGAACTTCATCTTCTAGTTCTATTTCTAAAAGAATGTAGGCTCGCCACTTAAAGACATCAAACCCCCAATGACATGTTCGGGTCTCTTTTGGGTGATGAACGTGGCACACAAATTTTTGTGGGCTTAGCAGTGCATGACACTCTACACACTCAATGCAAGGGGCAAGAGGGTGTTGAAAAAGGTCAGGAGTGTAAAGTCCATGGCATTCTCCAAAACACTCATGATACACCTTGACTTGGAAAGGGGGTTTCATGTCTGGTGATTTAGTCACTATCAAAGGATTGCTGTCAATTAAAGCTGCACAAAGTCTCTGTGCATCTGTTTTTGTAATAAGACCACAACTTGGTGCATTGCAGGGCAGAATGCCTGTGGCCTTCAATACCTCTAACTGATCTTGATTGCAGCGGGAACAGTAGATATGCAAAGTGTCACAAACACAATTTATCTGCTGGAGGCTGAAATCCCTCAAAACTGTATTTAATATTTGTGGTAAACACAAACGTTCCTCTCCACCAACGTTGAAGCAGGAGATAGTTTCGCCCTCAAGGATAGTTTCTGACTTTTCGCACCGGGTTTGGTCTGCAGGAGTGAAAATTGGGGGCTGTTGTATGGGGAACGGGGGTGGAGCAATAAAAGGATCGTATTCTTGGGTATCCTTGTTGACAACAGGACTTGTCACTTGCTGCGAAGTACTGGGTTTCGGCTTTTTCACGCTGGACGTCTCAGTAGTAGTAGCAGCAAAAGAAGTGACTTTTTCTTTCGTTAAATCGCTGATCAAACTACAAGAAGGGTTTGGGGGACTGACCGATGCTGTATCATCCGATTCAGAACCTTGCCAAACTCCCATAACACTGTTCGGGCCATGGAGACTTTTTGTTGCGGAGGCCTGGTATGACTTCAAAACTTTCTTCAGATGCGGCGTGTACATCAACCGCTTGGATCCTCCGCCCGTTTCCATAACAATAAACTTCTCATCGGTCATACGGCCCTTGCGCCGGACAGTGAGTAGCCATGGCCGCGAACATCATAGCAATGGTACAGCTACCCATCACGTACTCCAAACTGGCCACTTTTCTGCATCAGAGCAGCCAGACCACTTGAAGGCGAACATCGTGTTTCTGTCCTATCACTTGTTATGTCTGTGGCCAGAGCTAGGGCAACCCGTCTAGTCGCAACGAAGGCATGGCGATTGAATTTGCTGAGTTAACCCCTTATATTAACACACATTTAAAATACGATCTTCAGGTCCAATGACATTTGATAGCATGAGGAATACACTTTATAGTACTTGTTCTTCGATTCTTCTGACGAAAGTTCGTGGGAGGGGACAAAATCAATAAATATTTACAAAACGTAACATCACAGGCTCTTCTAACAGCCGCGACTCCTCCTGCACTTCGCAGCTAGTAAACTCGTATGAAGTCTCTCTTATTTAAGTAGCCAAAGATTGCCAAGTTAGATCGTTTTCCGCTTTTTTGGCGATATTTAAAAATTGTGTAAAGATTTTCACCTCTCGATGATCAGGTCATTTTTTCAGTTCTTTTCCAGCCGAATATTAAAACTTACAAATTAATTCATTTTATAATTGCAGAAAGAGGAAGATTTTTTTAATGAATAACTATCAAATTAGATTTATGTTCGGAAATATATTGTCATTCATATGAAAAAAAGGCGTAATTCAATCCAAATATTTTGCTATGAATACCGAATTGAAAATGCTAGGAATTGCGCAATACGTATTCTGATCTAAAATGAGTTATTTCAAATGAAAAAATGGAAATTTTATGCCCCGTTTTTATGAACCAATATTTAATTACACATAATTAACATTAAAATTATTTCAATCGTTGCAAATTTATTTTACAGTTCATTCTTTTTTGCACAACGATGGTTAAACTGCTTTATCTCTCCTTCTTAATATGAACTATTTATCATCTTAAAATAAAATATTTTATTTCTGAACATATTACACTGCTCTTTATTAATACAAATTAACAGGGTTTTTTTTTTTTTTTTTTTTTTTTGTAAAAGAAAAAAAGAAGCAGAAATTCAGCTTCACCAATGAAAAAGTTATTGATCGAAACAAATCTTTTTCCAAGAAATATTATGCACATTTCCTAATTTTACCGAAATTAGGAAACAGCTATTTTAAGGTAACATATTGAATTTTATTGTTATTTAGATGACATTTTTGAGGAATGACAGCATTATTCCAAACCAGAGTACAAATGTTTCCTTGATCAATAAATAAAGAAAAAGGACACTATAAATTCCAAAATAAAAAATATATATAAAGAATATGAATTTTTTGGTGAGAAAAGAAAACGCAGGTTAAGAGAATTCAACGTACATAGACGAAGATATTTGGTAGTAGATATTAGACACAGTACGAAGTTCGTTCTTTATCATTCGCTAACCGCAGATGTCAATCAAAGTTAGAATATTGTTTTTCGTTAAATAAAGTATTTCCGATATCAAACAGACGTGTTTCAGACTGATCTGTTGATAAGCAGGTATCAATCGTCTGAAATCGAACCATTTGCTAGCCTAGACACAATTTCTAGACTGGTAACCAGTGCAGTAGAAAAAAATAAGAGCATCTCAGGACTCAGTATGATTTTTTCCGCCATTAGTAGTAATCAATTATATTCAAAAGGCAGGAAGCGCAAAAGCGTATTAAAGAAAATGCCTATAGATATACCGAATATCTATAATATATTTTAGCGTATTTTTTTGAGAGTGGTCTTTTTTCATTCCTAAACAATAGGTTACTAAATGTGTCAATGTAATCTAACATCTTAGAGCTTTAAAATTGTGCATCCGTGAAAATTTGTTAATTCTGTAAACATATATACAATATTGTTATTCATTAGAGGCCTAACATTTTTTGACGCTCTTATTACTTGTGCTTTTAAAATGTGACATGTATGAAATAATATATTAGTTTCCGAAGATCACCTCTAAGATTAGTTCGTGGAACATTTACATTCCAAAGGATTTAGTCACTCCTAATGGTGTATTGAAGAGATCTAGTGGCCCTCGAAACAACAAATTTCAAAATTTAACAACAATTTTCAAATTTAAAGTATTTTAACACCCAAACACGCCATTCGACAGGAAATCACCAGCGTTTAGTCATATAAATAAAAATATAAGGAATGTTCTCTGTTTTGAGTTAGCATCACAAATTCCAGCAAGTGGTTCTTTTTTTTTGTTGTTGTTGTTGAGAAAATATTTAGATACGTATCACATATAAATTGAATACAAATATTTTTTAAATTACCTACATATGAATAGTCCATTTAATTTTTTTAAAATCATAAATGCACTTAGTTGAACATGTTATTCAAAACAATATGCTATATCACATTATTCATTTTACAGTTTAACTCTCATTACTTTTATTTTGAACTTCCACTCATCGAGTGCGAGATGCCGCTTTATGACATTATCAGACTAGAGCTAACATAAAAACGCTCTATTACCTATACGTATTACATATTTTTTATATATATATATATATATATAGTTTGTGTGCCAAATCGAATTTTTTCAGGAAGAATAAATAAACGTAAAAATCTAAACCTTGTCTAAGTTTAAAATTTGATCCAAACTATTGGAGCCATTACGGGGATACACAAAATAAAATATATATAGAAGAATTGATCATTTAAAAATATAACATCCTAGAAAAGTATTTTACATGAAATCCTGAAACGTAGAAATACTTCAAAACATCAAATTCGAATGTGGCAATTATAATACTTCCTCTTCGCAAAGTAAAGAAAGCAAAAGTGACTGTCAATATTTTTTCAGGTCCAACTTATTGATAAGAATTTCTATAGCTTGTCTTCGGTCAGATAATGTTTTGGATTTCAGTTATTCAGTTTGTGATGAAATTTTTCGCAATATAACTGTGAACTTAAAATAGATTTATTAAGTAATTAGGATCAGCGAAATCAAATAAATCTGGTAGTTGCGCTGTAGCATCAATTTACAGACACCCTAATTCGCAATATAACAAGAGCAAATACAATTGATTTGTTCCATCTTGTAACTCCTCCCAATCTTGCTGAAAATTCGACTTTTGAGGGAACGATATACTGAAAATATCTCCTCACATACATTGAAAAAACACTATCCTATGACTTTACTGCTTACTATAAAATGGTGGGATAATCCCCGCCCCCCAATGGTACGTGATGGAGAACAATAACGTGTAATCCTTCTACTCTTTCAAAACTCTTTTGTTTGATTAAGATTTATAATATATACTAAACAAACAATGCTACAGACTTCAACGAAAAGACAGGTTGCATCATTAAATAATTGAATGAATTTAAGTATAATTTTTTATCTTATTTAAAAAGAGAACAAAAAAATTTAATTTTTATTTCAGAGATAGTTTTTTATAAAGAGAGATTTAAAAGAAAAGAAAATGTTTTGTAATGAGTTTCACATAAAGAAAGGATTTTAAATCTGTGAAAGGGCTCATGCAGCGTGCCCCCCCCCCCCCTACAAAAAACGTTTTTCTCATCTGAGAAATAAATTGATGAGTAATTGATTAAATTTTAATGATTTATTTAATTCTACATGGTATAAAGCTAATTTTTGAAGTCAAATACTAATTGAAAACTCAATATGATTCATAACTGATTGATGATTTTAAGAAATATTTTAAAAACATAATGCTTTTATAAATAGACTAAAGAATATATTCTTGCTCATGTGATATAGGTAAAATGAGTCCTGCTAATTTAATTTTTGATTATATTGCATACTTTTCAGAAAGGAAGAAAGTGTGACAGTTTATTTTAATATAAAATTATATGCAGTTTGGTATGTGCAGTTATATATGTTGTATGATTGTTTACATAAACAAAGTGACTTCATTATGCTATAACTGTCAAGAGCAACGATTTATAAGTAAGAAGTAAAGTACTATTTTTATTACATACCAGCTGCCTTTGGCGACCGGCTGGCTTGCCATGAGTAATGCGTTCTAAAATTTTCAATTAAATACTTACGTACTTTGTCCTCTTTATAACTTATCAGCCAAATATATTTAAATTTCAAACTCTGGTAGTAGCCTTACGATTATTTGGTCTTTGTACTATATATATCTCTGATTTGCAATCAGTTATTGCAGAGATATGTGGAAAATATCACATCCTATATATAGTCCACAACATTACGTTTCCATTTCAACATGTGCTGGACATCACTCTTTCCTCTGTTTAATTTGCAATAAGAGTTAATTTAATCATTCCGTTTGAGTTTTTGCCAAAGTGACGGCAAAGCACTGGTACACTCTTAACATGTTCTTGCAGGTAAAATTCTACATTCATTTTGTGAGAAATTAATTATTAAAAAATACAGATACAATTTTTTAAAAAAATCATTAAAAATAGAAACTTAATTTATAGGTTAAAAAATTATTATGAATGAAAAAATATTTTTTAAGAGGATTTAAAAAACAGTTTTGTGCGGTACTATTTTTGGAAATTATCGCAGAAAATTTCCAAATATTAGCTTAATTTTTAGATAATTAAAATTTCAGAAATAACTCCTTCGTGGTATACTTTTTCATCCTCCAAAGTAAATATGTAAATACCAAGTTGGTAACTAGAGATCATATGATTTGGTATGTAATACCCTAACACACACGGACACATTCATTCATATAAGCAAATACATATTCATTTGATTATCAGCCTTGAAGTAATTCTGGGCATTGATTGGCTTAAAATTGATATTTTCTTTAAGATGATGAACAGAAAGTTCTAAAAGAACCTGTTTTCATAATAATATTCTTTTATTTTTATTAATCAGTCAGTTTTAATGATTGATTTAAAAGATTGAATGATGTAGCAACTTTTATTTACAATATTAATAAAAATATTTTGTAAAATATGGCTCACAGAGCAAATTATGAAGAAATCTGAAACTCATTATTCATCGATACATAATTTGACTCAAGCTACATAAAATGTAATTATTTACTTCATTTATATCAAATTAGCAGTACTAAACAATATAAATGCCTATTACTAATATTTTACAAATTGGCCATTGGACCGGAATTGGAATGCATATCCTGTATAAAATCAATCAGGTTTACGATAAATAAAGAGGATTTATTGAATTAATTATTTAGATATTGAAACGATCATAGAATCCTTTGCGATGCATTTTTTTAAAGAAAATATCACATTTTATATTTATTTTATTTTATCCAGTCTCGTGCTGAAAATTATATTTCTTTAGATTTAATTTGCAGTAATAGTTGATATTTTTTTAAAATTTCAACTTTCGTCAATATGATGGCAACACGCTGATAAAACCTAATTTTTTTCCCCCTGTAGATTAAATTTTATTGTTTTGTATATAATATATATAATATAATTTTGTATATAATATAATATATTGTTGGAAAATATGGTTAAAATATTTCTTTGAAAATTCGTTAAAAATCGAAATTTAAGTTAAATGTTAAAATACTGGTACCATTTGAAAGCTAATTTTTTTATCTTTAACTTGATGTAAAAATCAGCTTTGTGGAATATTTTCGGAAGTTATTGCAGAAAAACGACGAAATTTCGGTTAATTTTTAATTAATTTAAATTCTAATTAAAAATTCGAAAAAAGGGCCCCGAGGTGTACATTCTTGATTTTTAAGATATATATGTACCAAATTTGGTAGCTATAGGATCAACGATCTAGCCTGTAGAGCATCAACACACACTAGCGCGCACGCATTGAGCTTTATTATAAGTATAGATTACTACATTTTAAAAATAAATGCCTTAGTAAAGGAATGCAGCGACTAGATTGCGATATTAATAATTTTAATTTATTAATGTTGATCAGTTCTGATGAATTACATAACTCCAAATGAAAATGTTAAATTATGCTCTTATTATAAACAATACAACACATCAAATAAAGAATTAGACCTTTTCGGTTGATTAGCTATACGCAGAAAATGGGGACATTAATCGGCGAATAAAAATAACGAAATGGATTCGAGAGCTGGATCAATCTTTTATTTTGTGATTTTTCTTGAAAATGGAGCAATTTTTGGTATATTTAAAAGAAATAAACTTTCAAATTAAACGAAAATTTAAAAAAAAGAAAGAAAAGCTACGTAGTGGTCGAGAATGAGGGGCCGTCATGGTTTAATTCCCTTTGAAAATATAAGGTGAAGAATTTTTGTTTCCTTTCGAAAACGAAAATAGGAGATGAGGGATTGGTATTGATTATTGATAACATATATAGGATCATGAATTCTCATATGAATTAAATGTTAACAAAATCGGAACAATGACTGCTGTCAGAGATCTACCTTTTTTGATTTTGATAATTATTTTAAAAATATAGATTCATAAAAAAGTAATTAATTTCACGATAGAACTTGCTCTTACAAGAATGGTTAATTTTGCTAAATACTTTATTTGGTTATTACCAGATAAATAATATTTATATTTTTCTGTAGAATCGATCTTATATATCTTTTAATGAACAGTTTCTTCTTATTTCAAATTCTATTAATTCACCGTTAAAAGTTAAATTTCTTTTAAACACTTTATTAAAACACTTGATAGAATTCAATTGATATAGCAACTTATCGATAAAACATGATAATTTCACATAAATTCTTCACAAATATGCTACTTACTCCTAAGATAATAGTAAACATTCAGACAAGTAAGATATATCCATCGAACACCAAGGAGTGTTATACCACATAGCATTAAAACATAATTGTCGAATAGCTTATTCTACAATGCCCACCCATCAGCTATGGAGTTGCAAGACGTGCCAAATGATGTATAGTCTGGATGATATTAAAGCCCTCAATAACAACCCCTGCAAATAGCGTTCTCTGTCCATTGAAACATGCGTTTAAAAGACGCTGTTGAGGAAGTATTGAATTGGCTAAAAGCAGAGGCATTGCTAATACGTCTATGATCAGATATTGGTTACACTTTATGATTTACAGATGTACACAAAATATCGATCAAATCTTTCAAGACTTATTTGGGAATATAATTATTACTCGGCACAGTCAATGTTTTTAGCTGGCTACCGTTTTCGTCTTTAAATAGCACACAAGCCAAGAATAATACATTTTTATGGATATATGCTAGTTTACTCTTACTTGAATTCAATCAAATTATACAGTAAAACTATAATGAGGGATTGTAAAATTAGTATTTAAAGTTAAGGTTAGAAGAAAAATTCAATAGAAGTATTCAATGTTAGAAGAATTCATTAAAAATCAGTAATGAATTTAGCCACTTTACGGCTCTAGATAGGTAGTATTCGTTATGAGGTATCTTTTAAAATAATCTGGTAGTGTTTTTTTTTTTTTTTTTTTTTTTTTTTAAACAATTTTCAATTTAATCGTATGTAAATTAGTAATTTTAATTCAGTTAATTTACTTAAATAACTTTGCGGGAACGAGCTTTAGTTATTCCTTAATTATGTCTCAATTTTTCTCAGCATCCATATCCTCCCTTGAAATTACTTAAGTAGATGTTTGGCTCATCTACTTAAGTAGATTTTACATCTATGAAATATTTAAGTATTTGCATCTAGTTAAGTAGATGAAAATGCTCTAGTAATTAAATGAAATAGAAAGATATGAACGTAACAAATTATATTTAAAAAATAATATTCTCCTAATTTTGTATATTTTACAAATTTATTTATTTAAAATAAAGTTAATAAGAACTTATTAACCTACATACGTCCGTTTGTCAGACCAGCGGATGCCAAGCAAGAAATCCGTCACTATTAAAAACATTTCAGTTCTCTTAAGCAATGCATGAACCTGGAATTGACTATTTTTCCTTTTCCTCACCAAACTTGATTAATCATTCATGTTCTAACACAATTAGAGTAATAAAACTATTTACAAAATGAGAGTCAAACGGATTACATAAAGGATAGCTTTTAGTTTAGTTTAGTTATATTAACGTCCCGTTGTAAAGAAACAAGAGGGCTATTTGGGGATGGACCTCGTAATTTTGAACCATGATCAGATGACGAGGGCGACATCTGAACTGGCACCTCCCTCTCCACATCACACCACACCAGCGAGAGGACGTTTGGCCTGACAGATTTAACGTGCAAGAGACCCCCTCACACGACGGTTCTTCGGTGGAATCCAGTCTCGAACCTGAAACCCTCCGGTTCCGAAGCCGAGACCTTACCACCAGGCCACCACGGCCCACACATAAAGGATAGCAGAAAATATTAAAGAATCAGAGACACAATTATTGTATTTGCCCGTATTCAAAGGAAATGCTTCTGCTAATATAGCACAAGTATCTTTAGCAAAGGTAAGCCTTTCACCTCCTTAGATCAATTGGTTCTTTCATTGAAAATTAAAATACATATATCTGGTCGTTTCTATCATTAAAGATATTAACTGCGAGAACAATAATTCTTCAAGCAACTAAACTAGCATTGGCGCTGGTTTTCAGTGTTACCACTGGAATCTGTTTTCACCTCCAGAATTAAAATTGAAAATATGTTTTCCCAAACAAATGGTTGTAGAAATTGCTATAGAATGGATAGTCAATCTTTCACACTCATGTCCATAAATTAAGGAAAATGCAAATTCAGAAAAAATAACAGTCAGAACCAAAACATTTGTTTTGGTTCTGACTGTTTGGTTCTGACTTATTTGTAAAGCCCATTTATTAAATAAACGGTAAAGAGCAGAAAAGGTGCTATATGCTTGATAAAAATTGCAATTTTTTACTTCCTGGAGCAAATTACAAAAACCAATATTACATGGTTGGTATGATGTTTAACACATAGTATGTGCCCTCGTCTTGATACAATGCAGTTCGTACGAAGTCTAGGCATGCTGAATATCAAATTATCGATCTGATCTTGGGGAATATTGCATCACTCATCAAGCAATGCTCTGCGAAGTTCTGGTAGACATGTAGGAGGTGCAACTCATCGGCCAAACATGTTCCATACATGCGGTATTGGATTCATATTTAGTGAGAATGCTGGCCAGTCCATACAGGGGATATCCACCGAACGGAGTTTTCGTTTACGATGTTTGCATGGTGAGGATGGGTCATCCATAAGCACGAATTCTGCGCCCGTGACGCCCCGCAACAAGCGTACTTGTTGTTCCAGAATGATGCTCCAAAAAATTTGACCTGCCATGGTTCCAATTTGAACATGCAGGTCAGTTTGGAAACCCAGAAATTTATCTCCAAATGAGCAATCTTGCACTACCGTTACGGTGTCGTTCAATGCTCTGTTGTTGGTAACGGGCAACTGGCACTCCCCATATGAACGCCCGGCGAGAATCAGACTGCAAGCTAAATCTGGACTCGTCGGGAAACATCACAAACCACTCTTTGTGTTGTCCACAATGCATGCTCTCTACTCCAGGCTTACAGCAGGCTACAGTGAGTTGCAATAAGTGGAACACATCCTACGAGCTTATAGCCCCATCTTCCCAAAGCGTCGGTACGCTGTCTGCCTTGAAACTGTCGTGCCATTGGATTGGTGAGTTGACAAGACAGATCTGAAGCTGTGCTCCGTCGTTTTCTTTTAACAGTAACTGCCAAATATCAGTCCTCATCCCCTGGCGTGATATCTAATATCCCCTTGGCCTGCCCTGTACTATAACGTCTATTCACATTACCATCATCTTGGAGTCGATGCCAAAACCTGGAGATGATTGGGCGATTTCAAGTTCCTCGGATACTTCCAGCTGAGCAAACCCACATTCCAAACGGCCGATAATTCTACAGCGTTGTTGTGTTTTCGAATTATCATATTTACGTGTACATTGAAAAACAATGTAAACTTGGAACAATATGAAATACTGATCCAATACATTCATTCATTAACAATCTCTTTAGTACCAGAAACCATATTTGAGTTTCTATTGAAAGATAATGAAACAGATAAAATGATAAGTGATTGTAATTGTTTGCTAATCGTAATTCTGACACTTCTGATAAAAATTTGATATTTTTAAATCATCGATTCAAATTTTAAATTCCGATTCATTCATTAACTGAGAATGAATATTAAATTCAACACTTTTTTTTTCATTGATAGAGCTGATTGCTATTTATCTACATGCTCCTAATTTCCGTTTTGCTTATCAATTAAGAGAATCGGCAATTTTAGCATATCAGTTTAAAAAAACGAATGCTACCGGTAAAAATAAAAAGATAGGGGAAAAAAGAATACCATTAAACTGCAACTATCTAAACTGTTCTCTAAAAATTTATCGACGTATCTTATTTTTTCGATGAGAGGAAAATGAACAGGGATAAATTCAGGTATTTTGCGGTCCTTCATTTTACCTTCCAGCGGTTGGTGGTAAGTAAAAGATACGCTACAGAAGAATTTCGTTTTATATCCTTTTACCACAGGGCAGTGCGAAAGCAAACTGGCAACTCTTGCAATTCCTTTCGACGAACTATTTGTTAGTCAACACTTGGAAATTCGAGGCGTTAATAAAATTTTGAGAATTTGCTGTTTATATTTCCCAGACACACGTGACCGTCGAAGAAAGTGTTTCCTGCATTTTCTTTTCTTTGTTTTTTTAAAAATTATTTGTTTAACAGATAATATAGCTGCAGTCAACAATTACGTTATTTATCATACAATAAAGAAAAATTAGATATATAAGTATCTACAACTGACAAACGCTCCTATGAAAGAATACGCCAAGTGATGAGCACATACCTCTTTTTTTCTTTTTCGTTTTTTTAATTACATTTAATTACAGTAATTCACTCTGTTACCTCAGAATTAAGGGGGGTTAATAAATAGAAATTGTTTTGACTGGGTATTATGCTCATTAACTATCCAGCTTTTGCATAAGTGAACAATAGAAACATAGGGAATTGACCAATAATACTTTAAAGCGTTAATATTATCCTAAGATTGTATCAGTCTTGGCTCAGCATACTCAAAGGAGGCTTTTATACTAAAAACACATGAATAAAATCATATTATCATTTACATAATTTTTATTTATTATAAACTTATAAATTTGACAATTTTTTTTAATCGACCAGGATTGCAACTTCTTCTCAGACTAACGACTTTAGGCATCTGCCTGATGGAAATCCGCCAGTGAAAACGAATATGTATTAAAGCAGCTGAGCTTCCATTGGAACAACATGAACAACATAAAAGGGGGAAAACAGAAGGAAAAAACAAAAGATAGCAAAGAGGAGTCATATCGTGTTCCGATGGCGTGTTGCTTTTACATACATGGTCTTACATATAAACTGCCAATTGACGCATTGTAGGACCACTCTCACCGGTGAACGTCATTCGGGAGCTTAACGCAAATTGTCAGTAAATCGAATAAACATTAAAGAACACCAGAAAACCATAAGAAACAGGAAAGTGGGCAAAATGTGCCCATCTGAAAATTAGTATGAGCAGACGGAAAGGAGTTTTACTCGGGAAGAAGAAATAAGAGAAAAATCATACAACTGGACTGCGCCAAACTTAATCTACCACCAGAGCAGCTCAACCATCGTGAAACTGAATGACTTAAATTTTGGTTTTCTTCTGCCATTGAATATTTGTAATGTGGAGAGCGAATTTTGTTGCTGATTAATGCTCGTGTAAGAGAAGCTGCTAAATGTGTTATTTCTTACTCAATTTCTTTTTCTGTCCCATTTATTTGTTAGTATTAGTATCAGAGAATACAGAAGCAAATAAAATGTTGATATTGGTTCTGTAACCGCAACATGTTGGCGACTTAAATATTCAGACACTTTCCCTTCGAAGAGTAAATTTTCTTTCTTTTTAATTCTTTATTCTCTCCCTTATATTGAGTTACTTATAGTCTTTAATGTACCACCCCCCTTCGTTACTTGTAAATTAATGGATTTAATGAAAAAAAAGAAATTATGAAACAGAAATTTTTTCAAAAAATTACTTCTATATGCCTGTCCGTGAATCCAACAAGATTTTACGAAAAAACCGTTCAGTAAAATATTAAAAATTGTATTTAGATAGTTGAAAAAAATACAGCACCACATAAGAAGCAAAAACCTCATTCAATTCTGTCTTCGCATTCGACTTTTAAAGAGAAAAATATCTGCACTAATTTTAAGCCAGAAGAATTATGTCCTTCAAGAGATGAGATTGGCATATCTATATTCTTTTCGTCTTCCATTTCTGATGTCCTTAGGCTAAAGAAACTCTTGGAGTGGTAGCTGATAAACCTATTTATATTTTGTCATTTTTTATATCAAATACAAGAGTCTGTATAAATATTTCAAACAATGTGTGTGTATTAAAAGTTGTATCGATAATGTTCACATAGCAAAAAGTATTAAATGCTGAGAGTAAGGCATCAAAATATTTTATTTTTAAAAGTTGTCTTTTATCAATATTGTTTATTTATTTATTTTTATTACACAATTTGAAACTTCTTTTCAAATTTAAATACAGTAAAGTATTATTTATACCTTCGAAGGCACAGATGTAGATTTTTTTTTACGGTACGGTTTCTTATAAGTGTAAAAAGATGTAATCGAAATGTTAATGCAAATTTATTTAAAAGAAAAAATTACAAAATTTTTATATAAAATACTAGTCAATATTGCATGGTAATAAAAAAAGAATGGAATTTTAAAATTTACACATGATATTATTAATAATTCTGTTTTTTAACTGATTTTTATATTCATCAATTCGTTATATTTTTTCAATTTTTTTCATTTTAACTTTTAATTTTTTTATACAATTGCATAATATTTTATTTAGTTTTATTTCTCTATTGTTTAAATTAGCATAAAATAATCTGTGCTTTCAATAACTATGACTAAAATACATACAAATAAATAAATTTATGGACTTTAAAATGATGTAAAACCAATAGTGATAATAGTGAAACTAAAAGTGATAAAAACGGGTTTTTACGAACAGAAATCTACAAGATACTTCATCTCCACAAGTATGGTTTCAGTTCTAAGCACGATGAATGGGTCTTTTTCAATTTGAAAATTTTACTTTTTAAAGCTTGATACCTTTAATTGTGTTTCTAATTCCTATTTACAATAATGTAACAAAAGAAGCAAAATTATAATAATATTCCTTTTCATGGAAAAAATTAAGATTACAATTTTGGTTGCAGTATTAATTATATTCAATTCACGGAATGGATTAGGGGGAATAAAAACAACAAGAAAAGCCCTGATATCTTTCAGCTTTGGTTCACAACGGTAAATTCATTTATATTCATGATAACCATGCCATTTGAGATAACGGTATGGTGTATTTTCGAATTATCACTTGAGAGAATCAAATGATATAAACAATTCTATAGCCAGGTTCATATGCACCAAAATTCATTTCAACAAATATGAAATTTGAGCCAACAAATCTTTATTATTTTATATCTTTTTTACTTCTTTAACCATGCATTTGATAAAGAAAGCTGTTAACACCAAAAAAAAAAAAAAGTGCAATCTGAATTACGATTGTGAGACCGCTCTAATCAAATACGCTGCTGCCTTTCTTGACTTTACCCAATTTCCGTTCCATGAAACCTCCTTCCCCTCATCGTATTCCACTCAAAAAGAAAAGCAATCATCTCCATTCCGTTTCTTGAAATGTTTACATAAACAAAACTCACCGAAAGATGGGCGATATCATTACCCTAACGAACCCCACCAATATTTCTTTCAAGGATCCATATCCGGTGCTACTGCTACTACACACATTTCTAGAATCACCAGACATCTTTTCTTTTTTTTTTCTTTCTCCACTCTCTCGCAGCTGCATTTATAACAGAACAGCCGTAAATTCACTTGTGTGTAATATTTCCTGCAAGCTTCATTTCTTACTGAGATATGAAAAGAGCGAGAGAGCGATGCAATATGGAAGGAGGAAAAAGTCACTGAAAATTCCCACTCGGCGTTTGATAGCCATTTTGGTGCAATTTTCTCGGCTGCTTCGATGTCTTTATTATCCGATTGTTGGTGGAAGTAATGATTTCTTAGGGATTCTTTTTTGTTTTGTTATATTTCTTTTACAGTTCATCACCGATGCATTTTAGATTTGGCGATTTTCTTTTTTCGGAATTGCAGATTTGGTTTCCGATACATTCTTATGATGCTACTAGATAGTAGATATTGCTCAAGGGGTGCTATAAAAAAGTGAATCACAGAGACCCTTTTCTTGGTGTATGTGAATGGATAGATTCGAAATTTTGATATCTAGATGCAAAATCAGAAATGGAAAGGGATCAGCAACAAATACTCGTTTTTCTTATCGGAATGACAATTTAAGTTTTTTTCTGACATCATTAGTTGTGCAACCAACCATAGGGATTATTTCAGATTTATATTTTCTCTCTAAGCTGGATTATGGAAGATAGTGCTTTCTCAGATTTATTATGAAATAGTTCTCAATATCCTATATTAAGAAATGCTGATTAAAAACAATAATTAATGTTTCTCGCACATAAAGCGAATATTATATTATATTATATATATATATATATATATATATATATATATATATATATATACAGAGAGAGAGATAATGAAATCTTTTATTTATATCTTAATAATTTCACACTTTTTATCTTAAATTATCACCTATTGCTTTATTCTTCATTTTTTCTTATTTCCTGATCAAAATCTTATTTTTTTATTTCATTGTTTCTAACATCCTTCCTATCAAATTGCTGAGTATGAATTCTCACATTCCGAGAGAATAGATAAAATTCCTACCCATCTACGGCATACTTTTAACAACGATACTTTAGCTTCCTTTTCTTGAATCGGCACCTGTTAAAGAAATTCGTATAAGAATCTCTTCGTAAAAGTAAAAAGAGAAAGATCTCCCGCTTTACTTTTGCACTGTGGTGAGAACAAACGCATTTCACCTTTTGTTCCCTATGTTCAAATCATGCCCACACGTGATAAAATTAATTTATATCAAATTCTCAATTTGTCTTTTTTTTTTCAACTACTCATTCGCAAAACTATGTTATTAAAAATACCTAGTAATATATAAATATGGATGTTTGTTTTTTACACTGTTTGGTTTTTGTTTTTATTTTTTCCAAAAGCAGCATTCAATACAAATAATTTTTAATCAGTTACAAAATTAAAAACACACTTTTTTATTGATATGAATTCTATTTCCAAACAATTATCATATTCTCAATTATATCATATCTCACAATTATCAATTATCATATCCAACAATATCAATTACATTTATTTTTTTTCTGTATCTTTTTTCTTTTTTTTAATTTCAATGAATATTTTAAAACATTAATTTGATTCAGCATCAGTAACGCTGTTTTAATAGTTATGATGAAATTAAAATTAATTTCATTTGGCCATCAAACAGTTTTATCCCATATTTTTCCCAATTATAAAATTAAGATAAATTCATTCTGTTGAACATTCAATTCCGATGTAGGATCTACAGTTCCGCTTTTATTTTGTAGCATGTATACACTTTTTAATTCTCACATAATAACGTGTAGTGAACTGTTTTATTAATTCGTAATAACGAACAGTGAACTGCTTTATTAATTTCAAATTTCTCGTACTATCAAGCAGCAAGGTAGAATTCTAAATTAAATGCATTTCATATAATAATTTAACAGCCAGGTAAATCAATACTCTTAAAAGGCCAGGAAGCCTGGTTGGTAGGGAGTTGGATTCCCATCCCTTGGGCAGTGAGTTCGAACTCAGCCAGAAGAAGGCTCTCAGTGTGTTGTAGTGGTTGACGCAATTAAAATCTGTCGTGGGTACAAAGTCCTGCATGTCAACAGTAGTACCACTTGGGGGTGCTGGATCAGAAGTGACAGCTCTCTGGTTCAAGTTTAAATTGGAATCCATGGATGAAAGTATGAAATGCATGAATGAAATCCTCCTCGTAAAAAGAGTTGTGACGCGTGAGTAGCTGAGTCGCACTCTTGACCCTAGAGGGCGCTATTAGAAAACAAGAGACTTAAAAAAAAACTCGGCTTGAAATCACTGACAAAGAGTCTATGAGATATGCCATTTGAAACAACAACAATATTCTTTTTAAAATGTATAAAAAATAACGATGAATGATTTTTTATCAGAATTCATTCACTCTGATTCTTAAGTTTTCTAAATCCTAATTGCAGTCCAGATTATTTAGTAATTTTAAATTATTACCGCATACTCATTTATTATGAATTTTCATCAGTAACCAAAAATCAAAATAATACGGTAAAATATCGAATAAAAATGCATACACAATTTTTTAGATTGGTTATATTAACCCTCCGTTTGAAAGCAAACCTACGGTTATTTTGGGACGGACCTCGTAACTTTGAACCGCAGTCAGATGACGAGGACGACAGCCGATCTGGCGCCCCCCTCTCCACACCAGCGGGAGGACGTTTGGCCTGATGGTTTTAGTGTGCAACAGACGGTTCTTCGGTGGAGTTGGGTGTCTAACCTGAAACCCTTCGGTTCCGAAGCTGAGACTTTACCAACAGGCCACTGCGACCTGATATACAAATGAATTTTCATTTTCCAGAGGATATCAAATATAAGATGAAACTAAACGATCTGAACCTGATTTATAACTTTTACACACTTTTTCCCCCAAGAAGAGATGAAGTAATTTTCGAAAATCGGCCTCTCATCAAATATCAAATTTGAACACTCACCATTATTGATGTGGCTTCATTTCCATCTCTACGGCGTATTAAATGAGGCATTAAAGAAATTAAGATTCTTTATACATTAAAATTATATTTTTTATGTACTTTGTTAACTAAATTAATACAATAATTAAATGAACAATTCTTTAAATGGTTTTTAACCTTCAGAAGGGTGCTAGTAATCTAACAAACGCAATTACCATTATTTATTATAATGGCTTCTAAAATTGCGTCAGGCTTGAGGATTAATTAAATCTCAGGTTTTTTTTAAAAAAAAGGATAGCATATATTATTTGTATCTGCATACATGCAAGATAAATGATGAAAATAAAATAGAATTAGTTTTTATTAGGACGCATTTTAATAATGACGCAACTATAAACTTTCAAGATAGAACATTTATTTATGATGGCAATTCGTGTATTGTAGCATTGGAGAATTTATAACTTGATCCATATTCCACAGCGTGATTTTTTAAATAACTTAAAGTGTTTATTTTAATTAGCTTTTTGAATTATTTATCTGCTAAAATAATAAGATTTTTATGTTTATACAAGTAAGAGTTAATAAAGAAATGAAAGCTAAGGGAATGCTTTTTTTAAAATCAATTTTAATTATAAATTTAGTTTTAAATGCATTACTTTTCTCACATTCTTTACTTTACTAAGAGATTTTTTTTAAATAATTTATTAAACACTAAAAAATATTTTAAATAATTATATGAAATATGCACTTTTTTCCTCACTTTTATTACTTCATGATTAAAATATTGCACTGTATGAATAAAGGTAATATTTTTTCAATAAAGTACAATACCTGTTGTACAAGGCGAATATAAATGATGAGCGCATTATTAAAAAAAATGGTAATTTCAGAACACTATGACACATATAATAATAAGTGATACGAGAATTTAAAGAGAAATATATCAAAGTTTTTTCAGCTACAAATGTTCGATGTTTCATGGAATACGTCCATTCGGTAATCTAATTCGTCTCAAACATTTTGTAGCATTTTGTTTAGTCTGTTACCTTTAACATGATCCCACAAAAAGAAATTATTGAGACAAGATCGTTTATATACCACCAACGCCGAAACACTGCCAGAACTCAACGTATATGGGCAGCATCTTTGACAGAGTGATGTTACAAAATGTTTAGAACGAACTGGATTTCAGATTGGATGTATGCCGTATAACAAGAAGGTCACACATCGGACATTTGCAACTGAAAAAAACGATATTTTTCTCTTTAAATTCATGTATCACTTACTGTGATATGAGCATTAGTTTCGAAATTATGATTTTTTAAAATCAGGTCAATCATTTATACTCACCATGTATTCCATCCATAAAGCTGATATCAGTCATAAAAGATACTTCAAACTATATGAACAATTAATTTTTCATATTTTAATGTTTAATTAGATTTTCATACTTAAAAGACGATTAAAGAAATTAAACCAGTCAAATAAGTGCATGTGCACTTTCACTGCTCAAGTCAACAAGGACAAAGTTAAGAATGTTTTATAAACTAATAATACATTCTAAGAAATGATTCAGTTTATCATTACTGAATGTAACATAAATAAACCATCTGTAAATGTATGAAGAGGAATTTTTTTGAGAAACAGAAAAACTGACAGTTTCCGAGGAAATCAGTTTTCGATCAAGATGATAAACAATTCGCTTCATTTGAAGGAACTGAATTCTTTTTCGATACCAATAGGGAAATAAATGAATAAATAAAATGCTATCAAAAATGGGGAAGCCACGAACTATAAAAACTTCAAAATTCATTATTATTTTTTTTTTTTTTTTTAGATTTCAGTTTAAAAAATTGAAAGTCTGAAAGTTTCAAAAATTAAATAGAAATAAGTTTTCTTTTTTTAATCTTGAAATAGCTGTATTTTTAATTCATTATTGTTCTGGAATTCAGAAAATTCGAATTTCCTAATCGATTGAATTTGCCTGTTGTAAAGAGATTAAATATCTTGCTGACATAGCATCAGGTTTCCAATTATAGTTATCTAAAAAATGTATCTTTTCCTTGAATAATGTTACATTAGTATAAATAGTATGTTCACATTAACGTACATAACCAGAAATTGGAGTGAACTGAAAATTACAGTTACCAAGTAAAGTACTCCACCTTCTAGTTTTCCCCTTTTATTTCTTGAAATAATTTCAAGCTTGTGAACATAAAATTTTGTAACACATTTTTTTGCTTATTTCTTGATAGAACACTGGCATTTTGAGCGACTGCAATGACAAAACATTTAAACATTTTTAGAATTTCATCGCCAATTAATAAACTCATTTTATTTAAATTAACACATTTTAAATTCTTCTTTTACAAACATTGAATAAACGAAAGGTAGAGGAATAAAGCAAGAAGACAACATTGTCGAAAAACATAAATAAAATGTATATGTTATAAATTATTAACTGATTTACTGAATTTCGAATTTTTATATTTGTTGATAATGGATTACATATAATAGTAAAAAATCCAGATTAATTCTTTCCATTGCCAAATAATAATTAGTTCAAATTCCTAAAAAAAAATTTGCACTGTTTTTGCTTTTCTGTAGATATTAAGTAGTAAACTTTCAACTTTCATATTTAGAAAATGCATTAGTATTTCAAATATTGATAAATCACACTTTTTTTTAGTTTTCAGTTCAATCAAATTAGAATTAGAATAATATTATTAAAAAACGAAATAATAAATGAAAAAAAAAATTTGGAAGAATGTTTCTCCAATATTTTTATTATTTTCATAGAAAATAAAGAATAATAATAATAAAAAACAATGCACTTATAGTTTATAAATTCAATCTCAGCAGCCTACTGACACAATTATCGATAGATAGATCTGTAGCTTAATAGCGTAAGGGATTTCTTTATTGTGTTTAGAGAGCTCGAAGTGATGAAATCCGCAATGCTGAGCAAATCTTCTTGTTCTCTCTTTTTTGTGTCTTACACATCGAACCTTAAACATTGTATACGCTGAATCATAGGAAGATCAACAATTGTTGTTAATTTCTATAAAAAATTAGCTGCTGTTGCAATTTCAGATTTTTATTTACATTTTTTAGCTCTAGAGATAGATTTTTCTCATGCTAAAGCAAAAATAATTTTTAAAGGCAAAATTAAAATCAAGCAACTTTTGTATTTTAAAAAATAAAATATGTGAAATTCAAAAATAGAGTTTCTTTCTAGAATGTAAAAAACCATATTTAAAATGGAATTTTCAAAGGAGCACATGATTAGCCCTCCTTCCATGTAAGAATGCAGCTATATTCGAATGTGTTCACTAACTTCCCCACTCTACCCGCCCGTCATTCTTTTCTCCTATTTTCTTTTTTGTTTTCATTTAGTTCCTTTTTGCCTATACCAGGGATGGGCAGAATTTTCCAGGGTACGGGCTGTGTCTAATTTTTTTCAAGGTGTTGTGATCCACTCAGTATTTTTATGAAACAACTTTGATAGTTTATTAACGGATTTTAATGCTTAGATCGGTCGTCGAATTTGCAACTGAGAATAAGTTTAGTTACATGGTAAACCCATGTCTGAATGATTGGAAGTCGATGTAACATTAACATAAAGCTGCTTATACAGCAAAACTTTTAAAAAGCTTTCTTTTTTTAAGATCCCTCCTTCCTTTTCCTCTTTAAACTCTTGAAAAGATATAAAATTTTAAATATTTGAATTATAAAATTGGACATGGATTTGATGGATATGGATTTGAAATATGAAAGAGTATACGGTTGTTATGTATATGGATGTGAAATATGGAATACGATAAAGATATGATTTGGAATAAGATGAGGATATAATTTGAAACATGATATGGATTTGAAATATGAAATAGGATATGAATTTGAAATATGGAATAGGTGATATTCTAGAGGTTGCAAGTTTTACACCAGCTATTATTCGAAATTCATCATAGCCGAGTATGTGATCTGAATCATCATTTCAACTATATGAAGATAAATAGATATTAAATAGAATTATGAACTTTTAAGATGTTCGTAAGATGACAATTTGTCAAAATTAGAGGAAGTTTAATAGCTGATTTAGGACTTTAAACATCATATTTTGAGTGATAACTTCTTTCTTGTTTTCACTTTTAGAAAATAGCTATCTTTTTAAATTTTCCAATCCATTAAAGTGAAAGCATTATGTTTATATTCATTAATTTTCCTTCTCCTCTTAAAAGTATCATGTTTCATAAGAGGAGAGCATTTTAGGATTGCATCAGTTTGGATTGATTTCTGTTTATAGTTAATTTGACCGTAGGCTTGATATTTAGTTCTAACAATAGGATTTGTTACTCGGTTCTTTTAGATAGCAAATGCAGTTAACATTTGACTTCCAGATGGTGATCTGGACAAGAATTCCCCTCCCTCTTAATTTTAATCAAAGAACAAGTATGTTCACTACAAAAATGAATATAGATACCTCGTCAAGACAAGTTTTCGGAGAGAACCATGAGAAAAGAACAGAAATTCAAGCCCTGACAAACCGGCAACTATTCGCTATTGCTAATAACTAAAGAAGACAATTACTAATTCTAAAGATCTGTCTTCTTTTTGGTTTGCTTAGTTGTGTTCTAGTTTATAACTTAAGAACTATTTCGAGGAAAGTTAACATCCCTCATTGTTGAGTTCTGAAAAGCACCATTTTCACTTTATTTTTAAGAATGACCAGACTACCAGTTGGTTAATATTAGATCTATTTCCATTAAAGTTAAAATTCCCCAATGCAGAACTCTGAAAAAATACCACTTTTACTTTAGATTAAAGATCTATTTCCAGGAAAGTTAAAATCCCTCAATATTGACCTCTGAAAATGTACCATTCTCATTTTATATCCAAAAATGACCAAACTGCCAACTGATTAATAATAAAGGATCATAGTGCACTACCTGTTAGATTTTCATGCATTTCCAATACATGAGAGTAACACTACTGTTTAAAAGAAGCTAGAAGCTAACACGGAAACAATAATTTTTCTTTGACATGTTATCAAATAATATTGAGAGAGAAAAATCGAAATAAAACCTTGAGTATATTATAAAGGAAATTTCTTAAAAGTAATACTGTAATCAAGCCTCACAATGTGATTAATTTATAAAATTATGTTGATTTCAAAGAAACT
The DNA here is from genome assembly GCA_026543055.1 of Argiope trifasciata. Taxonomy (NCBI): domain Eukaryota; kingdom Metazoa; phylum Arthropoda; class Arachnida; order Araneae; family Araneidae; genus Argiope; species Argiope trifasciata. Next base: position 454,822 of record JAPMOQ010056715.1, read on the forward strand.
ATGAAAATGCTTAAATCAGAAATAATAGTAAGGACCTTTAATTTAAGTGAATAGTTCGGAAATGAAATTTGGCATGTCAAAGAAAAATTATTGTTTCCGTGTTAGCTTCTAGCTTCTTTTAAACAGTAGTGTTACTCTCATGTATTGGCAATGCATGAAAATCTAATAGGTAGTGCACTATGATGCATGAAAATCTAATAGGTATGCACTATGATCAGTTGGCAGTTTGGTCATTTTTGGATATAAAATGAGAATGGTACATTTTTTTCTGAGGTCAATATTGAGGGATTTTACCTTTCCTGGAAGTGGAAATTTTATTAATCTTATTTATTAAGGACCTTTAATTTAAGTGAATAGTTCGGAAATGAAATTTGGTTTGTATAATATGTGAAATTTTTTTTGTGACATTGAGTGCTGGGATTCTTTTGGTACTACTGAGCAGAATTTAAAAGGTTATGTTGTAGTTAACTCATTCATTTCATTAGACCAATAGAAAATGAATGTGGAATAATAACTGCATCTAGTTTTTTAATGCATTGGTACATATGAAAATACGTTACACAAGAATACGAATTCTATAATTGAAACTTTATTGACCACTGGGATTCTTTAAAAACATTACGAATCATGCCTAACACACTTCGGAGCATGCTAGGCTAGCGAATTACTTGGTTTACAATAATTTTCCATCGAATTTTGCGAACCGCATCCCAGGAATTTTTCAGTAGTTCCAACAGGATATTTTCTCTCTCCTCTCCAGTTTCCTATCTCCCAGATCTGACAGCAAATGACTATTATCTCTTAAGGCACCTGCAACCGGGATTTTTGTCGTGTTGCATTGACGATAGTGATGCGCTTCTAGTTATTTTTAAAAAATAGTTTTTCCTTCTGGAGGTATTTTTTTAAAGGAATGCCGAACATTGTAAATCGTTATCATATGTACCTCAAATTGAATGATGATCATGTCGAAAATAAAGGGACTGTTTTGGTTTTTAATGAGCACTGTGAAAGTTTTGTACTTGGGAATGTCTGCCATTCATTGCCAAACGGCAACCAATGGTGGACCAATCATTCTCAGAAATAAAAGAAATGATGCAAGTTGGCCTTGTTAGAAAAAAAAAGAAGAAGAATTAGGGGTATAGGATTGCTTGGTCAAACTGAAATATCGTAACTCGTAAAGTCAGTAAAATCCTTAGTAAAACAACTTCAGAAAATGCATCGATTTTAATACATGGAATAAAAATATTCAGAAGCAATGAAATAAATATTCATTAACAATTTTAAAAAAAGAGTTAAGAAAGTATAAATAATATATTTTCATCCACTTACATGATTTTTTTTCTTTAGGGCGAATCCTCCATCCACAGGCGATTAGTTACAGATTTCAGACAAGACAGTTGCCTAGGTTCGTAAGCAGATCAATTAAAAAATATTATTAGCCTTATCAGGCAAATAATATTTGCCTGATAGGCTAAAAATATATTTTCTAACATAATTTTATAATGTTAATGTTTTTTAACATAATTTAATTTTTCATAATTAACAAAATATTTTAATAATAATCTTATTGTCATATTAACCTGTATATGTATGCAAATTTTATTAATTATGAAATATTAGGATTGTAGTGTACGTTTATAATAATTAAAATTATTTTAGTGAAGTAAAATTGATTATTTATAGTATATTGTAATTTAAATTATTTCAATGGCTGGTTATATGATATTCCGAAAGGACCCTACAAAAAAATTTTACTGTTACATTTTTCTGAAGTTCATTACCTTTATTTCATTATTTTGCAAGCAAAGAAACCATTAACAATAATAGCAAAGGAAATTTTTTTTACAAAACAGCTATTAATAATAATATCGAGAAATTTATTAAGGTAATCCTTTTTTCCTTTAAACCATTAAAAATAAATAAATCGAAGCAAATATTTTAAGAAAGTTTGTAAATTAAAAAAATAAATCATTCAAGTATTGATACGATTAAAACATTTATTGAAATGTGAAATTAAATTGACAATTTATTAAAAGAGAGGCTTTATTTTGTGAATTGTCTGGAGTCTCAAAATAATTGAATTTTCCATTGTTGGTGATGTAGAATAACTTGATTCTATGTAAAAAGCTGTGTATAAAAATTTGGAAAGAGAATTCCTCAGTAAAAAACGTTTTAAAATATAATATTCTTCTCTTTTTAATACGAATTATGAAATGATCAATAAAATCGGATTAATCTGAAACATCTTTTTCGAATCCGGCCAAACATGAGACTTAGAATTTGAAGTTGTTCGTATTAATCTGACAAGTGTGATCGTTTTTTTTTTTACCACCTTGTCATATTTGATTTGGGAAACATAGAGGGAAAACATAGCACCCACTGATAGTGGTTTTCGGCTCACTGAAAAAGTATAGGAACTAGTGTTAATCGAATTTATCTGCCAGGTCTTTATTTTGAGGAACTACCATAATCGGTTAAAATAACTTCTGAACAAGGTTCTGAAGTTTTCTATCTTAGGAGAATAGTTGCCAATGCTATGATAAGAAGGTAGGGGGTATTATAAACATAGGACAGAACTCCTCAGGAATGCCTTGCTTCTAAAACACAAGACAAAAAACTTACTGAGATATTCCACATCAATCAAATTCGGTTTAATTAGGATGATCCAAGATAGTCATTTAGATATGTCCTAAAAATGAGGTCTTGGATAATTTAACAAAAGAGTTATACATTTACTGGACTTCCACCTGTCATTAAAATTTAGATTAGTAAATATTATTAAAACATGTTGTTCTCTTTGCGCAATCAAAATATTTGCTTATTTGAAAAAGCATAGTAATTTTTTGTACATAAGATGGTTTCTTATATTTTCTTAGGATTCTAATTTGATTTGCTTACAATTTTTTACTGTTTGAACTATATTCGGAATGATTGTTAAAATAAGCGTTTCGACTTCATAAATAAAATATTCGCATATATGCTTCATATATAAATAAAACAGCAAATGAAAGCAGTCTACTAGCATCCAAAATATGAACAGATGGAAATATGAAAAATATTTGTTTTGAACGCCAGAATGAAAGAATGCTGAGTTAAGTGTTTCTAATCTCACCCCCTACCCCTTCTATAGTGTTATACTTAACTTTCCCAGAAAACTTCAGATATTTCTTCACTGAATAAAATAAGAAAAGATAGAATTAAATGAAACGAAGCCAAATTTCGAAGCAGCAGTAACCCTTTCGTAGTGGAAAATGTCACGTGTTTACCCATGCTTCTATTCTGCGACATAATTCCATTCTGTTGGCGTAAAACGTCGACGCCAAAGAGCTCGCAGAGGGGAGGAAGGACAGGAGTCCTACTGTGAAGCCGATTCGACCTTGCCGTCCCTTCCTCTCACCCCAAAGTCTGTCAAAGAGACGCCGGCCCGACAAGTGAAACGCGCGAAATGAACTATGTTGCTGCTGCAGTTTTTTTTTTTTTTTTTCTTTGCTGGAAAGCAAAAAGATTTTTAATATATTTTTATATCTGGCCGTGTGCCTGCAAAGAAGGCGGGTGTGAATAAATACGTTGAAACAATTAATGCTTCAATTTAAAGTATAACGAACATATAGAAGTATGTATAGTAATAAACGAGAAATTCCACGTCGAGATTTTAATGGAATTTCGCATTTCAGATTTCTTTGAATCTGGAACAATACCTTCTTGTCTGAAAGCTTTGAGCTAGATGAATAAAATTTTGTTTGCGGGCCTTAGCCTTAAATTTATAAATGTCAGTTTTAAAAGCTGATTATTTTTAACTAGCCACCTTCGGCGACCAGCTGGTTCACCATGTGTAAAGCGTTCTAAAATTTTCAATTAAATGACATATTCATTAGCCTTGAAGTAATTCCGGGCACTGATTGACCTGAAATTAATATTTTCTTTAAGATGATGGACGGAAAGTTCTAAAAGTACACCTTTTCCCTAATAATATTCTTTAATTTTATAAATCAGTCAGTTTTAACCATCGGTTATGCTTCCAAAATATTAAAAAAAAATTTCGATGATGTTGCCAAAATATTAAATGTGTTTTTTAAAGAAAGCGGGAAAGGGAAAAAAGTATTAAATTAATGATACAGATATTGCAAACGATTACATAAATATACCATCTAGTCGGGATTTCAATGCATATCCAGTCTAAATTCAATCAGGTTTACCGTAAATAAAGATGATTTATGGAATAAATGATTTAGATATTGCAAACGATTAAAGAAACCTTTACTTTGCATTTATTTTTTTTAGAAAATATCACATTTTATGTTTTTTTTATTTTATCCAGTCACATGCTGAAAGTTGTATTACTTTAGATTTATTTGCAATGATAATTTTTTTTATTTGAACTTCCGGCATTGTTTTATTTTATTTTATCCAGTCACGTGCTAAAAAACATGGTTAAAATATTTCTTTAAAAATTCGTTAAAAATAGAAGCTTGAGTTTTACTTTAAAACACTGATACCATTTGAAGGCTAATTGTTTAATCTTTAAATTGATGTAAAAATCATGTTTATGCGATCATATTTTCGGAAGTTATAGCGGAAAAACGTGAAAATTTCGCTTAAATTTTAATTAATTCAAATTCTAATTAAAAATTCGAAAAAAGGGCTCCGAGGTGCACATTCCGGACCTGCAAGGTATACATGTACCAAATTTGGTAGCTGTAGGTCCAACGGTCTGGCCTGTAGAGCGCCAACACACACGCACACACACACACACACATTGAGCTTTATTATAAGTATAGATATTCTTTCAACTTTTGAATGAAATCCACTCGTAGGAGGTCTATCTCTTCGAACGTATGAGAATCTAATTAAATTGCAAATGCTGGATTGAACATGAAAAAAAAAAAAAAAAAAAGGCATGGTTCAAAGCTCTAATCACAATTTTCCTCTGTGAAGCCTTTATGCAGGTCACGTAGCCACATGTAGGTATTTAGATTTAGTTATAATTTTTTTACATAAAATCACTGGGTGTTTTTTTCTTCCAAGAAAGATATCTATAAAGGTAAACTTGAAAAGCAAAATATTATCTAAATGTAAAATTTGATCCAAATCGTTAGAGCGGTTTCCGAGATACAAGAAATAAATTTATATATACATATATAAATAATGATTTCTGTAAATCTAAATTAAATCCTAATTAATTTCCTAATTTTTATCATAATTCAGCGAATGTAAACTTCTTTCTAAAATGTTCACTTAGTTCCTGACTCAATGTTACCCTTTTTTTATTTATTTAATCAATGCAACAGAAGCTCCGTAAAAAAAAAAGCTTAAATCAGCAATTCTCACACTTCGGAAGAAGGGATAATAATCCGTGAACCTAAACAAATTGTTTTAAAAGATACCTATAATTCCTTTACTTAAATCGATGCGTATAAAGAAATCTCTTTCAAAATCTCATTGTATATTATCATTAGAGATAAATATTTTTGTCTCTTTTTGCTCTCGTCTGTTCTTGCATCGCTTGTGAACGGACGTTAGCTTTGTCCGCGCTTCTTGTACATAAATTATGCCTCCCGGAAGAGAATGAAGTAAAGTTTAAAAATTTTCAAACTGTCTCCCCTTCGTCATTCACGAAACTGCTTCAAAAATACTTGTTAAGCATGGAAACATAACTTTTTAGCATAGACGTGGCTGTTGAGAGGGAACACACTTTGAATTATTAAGTTCGCTTTTATTCCATCCCGGGCCCGGGAGGCGTAATTTATGTACAAGAAGCGTGGACGTAGCGCGGCACAAAAGCAGAGATCGAAAAAGGGAAAAGCTAATGAGGTATTTATTCCCATGATTTTACACTGTGAGATTTTGACTGGGATTTCTTTACACGTGTCGATTTAGATAAGGGAAGTATGGAGATTTCTTTTTAAAAGAATTCACTTCGGTTAACAATTTTTTTCCCCTGCTGCTGATTTAAACATTTTTATAAAGCTTCTTTTGAACTAATTAAATTTAAAAAATGGAGGTGGATAATGAAACATGAGAACATTCCAGAATGAAGTGAATATGAACTAAATCAAGATAAATTAAATTTTAAAACATTTATAATAATATTATATATATATAATTAACATCTAATTTAAATTAATTTCTAAAGTTTTATCTTAATTTATCCCATAGTAACTTTCTTCTAAACATATTCTCTTATTTCCTGATCCGATTCCACATTATCTACTTAATTCAAGAAATGCTCTATAAAAATGCTAAGTCAGTGACTCCCAGAACGTGCGAGTGATTGATAAAAGTTGCTAACCTAGACAAATAATTTTTTAAAGAAGATTCCTATGTTTTCTCTGTTTTGAGATTCACACGAGAAGGAATCCCTGTGATAATCGAATATATATTAGCACTGTAAACTATATTTCAAAACATCAAAACATGGTATAAAAGACTAGGGAAAATTAATTTTTGTCCCTTTTATTGCCCAGTTCTGCTGTGTCTGCGTCTTCTTGTAAATATGTCTGCCTGTTCTCCGGAGATGGAACAAAGCGAACTTAAAAATAATGAAAAGTCTCTTTGTGTGTGTATATATATATATATATATATATATATATATATATATATATATATATTACTTTTCAGTAGTCTTTCTCATTTTTAGCTGACTGTCGACTTACGATAACATACATTCCCATATATATATGAAGCATGAAATGCGCTGTATTGTATTAATGTAAAGAGAGATTGAAAGGTAGAATGCTCCCAATTGTTACAGAAGGAAAGCGAAGGCATTTTTAATATATTTTTATATCTGGATGGCAGCCACTTCATCCCCACAGAGAAAGAAGGTGGGCTTGAAGAATTACCACGAGGGTGTTGAACAAAACAATTAATTTTTTTTTTCCTCATCATCATTTTCGTTCAACCCTGCTGGCAACGGACACAAAGTTTTTTGAGGAACTTCAGTTAAGTAGCCGCGAAGGTTAATCGCGTATTCGTCCATATTCAAAGTTTTTTTTTTTCATTCTTTTTTTTACGTGTGTGTGTCGGTGAAGGTTAAACAGTATTGTTCGATTTCGGTAAGCTATGAAGTGAGTTAAGTGCACTGCGGCAGTAGCTGCAATGACGGAAAAGGATTGAGCGGCACGTGGCAGCCTTGTCGGATGTCAGTGACTTTTTCATGGTGTGTTTACCAGGAAGAAGGAGGAAAGTGGAAAGTAAATAAAAATATCCGTAAAAAAAGGGAAAATTCTTTTCCCTTTCGGTTGTTGTGTGATGGATTTGTCTCAGTTCTTCGATGAGGAAATGCGCGAAACAATCAGATGCACCTCAACTACCATTCGTTCATGTGTTTAAAAAAAGATGGAGAATGGCATCACTGTGTGACAGCTGAAGAATTACAACTTGATACGTGTAGAATTTTAGAAAAAGAATTGCTAAAAATGTAGAAGGGGATTCTAATATTTGGTTTGCTGTTGCAGTTTGTTTAGTTAGGTTAATTCTCTAACCAGAGAATCCTTTTAATCTTTTCATGGAAGTATGCTTCCCACCAAATTCCTCAGTCTGTGTACAAAGTTATGTAGGTTGGTATAAGTTCTGACAAATATTTCAATAAGATGAAAGCTTAGATCACAAAATGTTGGGCTTTGATTTGTTACCTAATCATTAACTAACCGAATTAATTAATTAAATTAATCTTATAAGCTAGAAGATTCACTTTTCTCAAGTCAATTTCAGTTCTTAAAGTACTTTAATACACCATGACTAGAAAGAAAATGGTCTTTAAAAGGGTTAATACAAAAGGTTAAGTTGCATTTTAGACATCAAAGCCCTTGTTCCCGTAAGAGGTTAACAATAAACAAGAATTTTTATGAGACATTAATTTAAGTTTCATAAATCTGAAGGACAATGAGATAGACGATAGCAATATTCGTACTGTCACTTTCCAGACTTGCATACCACAGGAACGAAAGGGTATTTTAACCTAAATCCTTCAATCGTGAAGTCGATATTTATCATAAGGGCACCACAACCATAGCATCTGAAAGTTATACATTAGACCGTATTTTTTTAATAATAATACCTTTTTGACTACTAACATGACGTGCATAATTCAATATCATTTAAAAAATATTCCTAAAATAAAAATTTCTTTAAAATTCGTAGCAATGTGTATGGTGTAGAATAAGGCCACAGCACACATTTCATAATTAATAACTTGTAAAGCGCTAGTTCATCATTAATTTTCTCCCATTTCATAATTAATAACAAAATAACTTAACTCTTGCTTATTAAAGACCAGCTTCTTTATTTGACTTTTCCTTCTTCAGCAGTTTACTTACTAGTTCTTATCTATTAGCAATCACTGCAATTGCTTTTTGCAATAACTATTGATTAAATGCTATAAATATTCAAATAAGTTATCATAATAATTCATAATATTCAAATTTTATTCATAAAAATGTATTTTTTTATTTAAAGGATTATTATGCCAAAAAAAGGGTCGTCATCAAAATAAAAAATATTTTGGCTATAAATCAAGCTTATGGTCTCAAAAATGCTAGAATAAAAACTGTCAGGTAGTGATTTATTGTTATTATTGGGGATGCATTGATTTCATTTTCACAAAAAAAATATCACGAAGAACAATTTTAATAACAATAAAAAAATTTGTTGCCAAAGAGTTACAAAGCCTTATCCCCATGGCATGTATTCTGTTAGCTTAAGGACATACTTAAGAACCTGTGGTTACTAGCAATCCGATCGGTGTTACCGTTTCAATGGTACATATAGTTTATGCTTTTAATAACATCCATTGAATCGCTGCCATTTGATGTCCTGGCATTTACGGATCGAAGACCAGATCATTCCATGTCTCTAGCGAAACGACAATCTTTGCGGTCCCACTGTGGGAGTATTGTTTATTTATGATGAGATCTGCCATATCAAGGGTCATGGATTTTTTAATACTATAAATAATACAATAATAAATAAAAGTCGATGCAAGAGATTAATATCTCACAGTCCTATAGTGAATCCTTCATCAGTTATGAAAATAGTGAGCCATTATAGAATGATTAAAATTTTATATAAGGAAAGAAAGAAGGAATATTTCAAAAATTGTTTAATGAGGTGATGTTGCTGTTGAATATTATCTTCAATGAATTTTATGGGATTAGTATTTTATAATATCTATTGAAATATGCAAAGTATAATATCTTTTGTAATTAAATAAAGGGGTTAACGAGTTTTAAAGATAGGTCAGGTATAGAGAAGCAAACCATTGTTGTTTTTCAAAAAAAGGGGAGCAAATGTAAACAAAAGATCATTTTAGATAGCTGATCAGTACATGGAATCAAAAAATTGATGTAAAAGGTAAAAAGTACAACTAAATTAATGGAATGTAAATTTATAATAACACAAGAATTCGGTTGCTGTTATTAAAAAGTATTTACATAAAAAGGATATGAAATGATACATGATATTCACGTCAAAGGTTAGAAGGTTATTACTCACTTCAAAAGGCAGTTGGGCTTTTGTAAATTTGCATTTGATTAAATCCATATGGCACATTTTATCTGATATATTTATGTATTTTACTTAAATCCCCGATACAGATCCTTTACCATCCCCCTTTGTATCCTGATTACATCGTCCATTGCAGAAATTATGTTTCTGAATGCTTCTTCTACTCTTAACACGTGTAAACGGTATTTTGAAACAAACTGCATTATATTTTAAGATCAAAAGTGCAGATATCTAAACTAGAAATCTAGGACTATCTTATTAAAAAATTGCACTCCCTCAAAACAAATTATATATATATAGTTTAAGCTTCTCATCTCAAATAGCATCTTGTTACCTACTACGTTTCAAGGCTATTTAAATAATATTTTAGTTCATTCTTATGAATATTTCTAACATGTCTGATTTTTAGCTGCTGGCATATCAGACTTATTTCTATCATTATTTACTAGCCGTGAAATGCAATCATTTGTCTCTTAGCAGTGATGATAATCACATAAGCTTCTCTTATCCACCTAAGAAAAGGCATTTTTTATTTTATTTTGAATGACCGGACCAATGCGACAACACTGTTGAGAACTAACAACATGGTTGATTCAGTCAGTTTTAAGGGCCATCACCAGCTACGTACAATCCTTCCAGTGTGAAGAACGTTCCATCATCGGAAGAAAGTAATCGACTCCCAACATTTCTATACTCACTCAAATGGCAAGAATCAACCTCTATGCTTGTAGCTTTTCATCCTCATTTGAGGTTAGTGCAATACCTCCAGTGGTATTACATTGACGATAAAGATAGAACTATTCACGAATAAAAATTCATGGCAGATAAAAATGGTATCCATCGCCATAGCAGTATAATAGAGTCTGAATCACTGTTAACACTCTTTGGATGGAGCCTTGGCATAACGAATAGCGACAAAATCTTACTTAAGGAAAAATGTGTATAATTTTAAACTGATCTGGAGTCTTTAGAGTTTTTAGATTTTTAATTAATCTGAAGAAAAGAAATGCCGTATGATGCCTGCAAAATACAGGTAATCGTCCTATGTTTAATATAATGTAAGAATGTCTGATTCCTTTTCAGTGTTATGTTAAAATCGAGTTGCAAGATGGACTTCAATAATGCCAGTTAAAAGATCGATGAAGGATTAACTTTCAATTTAATGTCGAATTTTTAGCGGATATTATAAAAATTGTGTTATTAGAATTCTGCACTGCATGAATGCCATTACTATTTTCGCAAGAAACAAAGCATGCCATCAAAGTTATAAAAAAATTCGCCGAAATTAATGCATTATTGTTATATGGAGAGTACGTTATTCGAACTCTTGAATTCAAGTACGTGCATCCAGTAAGAAGTATAATTCTACTATCAGAATTAAAAACAATATTTTGGGAGTATGTTTGTAACAAAATGTTTTAAAACTTGCCGTTTCTTCCAGAAACAATAGACAAAAGAGTGAGTAATACAAAGAAAGTTCAAGATTGCAAAATTCAAACTTCCGCCTTTTTCTTTCGTTTACGCAATGGTTTTATTACATCATTCAGTTTCCTTGTTCTATATTAAGAAGATAAGTAAAATGCATTTTCACGGTTAAAAAGAAAAAAATATTATTAAATAAAAAAATTTCGCATTAGATAATTTATAAAATGGCATAATTTTATTTGCTTTTCAAATTAAAAACACATTTAGGACAACATTAAAATTATGTGATTGATTTTAATCTTAAGAAGATTCATTTTATTAGTATTATTTTATTATCATTTAAATGAAGTAGGAAATACTATTTAAAATATATTTACAAACCTGTCAGGATGATGTGTCATGGTTCTTGTCCATTATGTTTGATTCAATAGGAATTTTAAAATGCTGAATATTATATTTGATTCGAAGATTTAAATAAGATATTATAATTCCCTTGGATGCCTTTGGTATTTGAAACTCTAAACAAAAGTGAATTTGTAGAAAAAAAAAAAAACTCAATATAACTGAGAATATAGTTTACTCGTGCTAGCAGACATGGATGGAAATCATAGTTATGATATTTACTGAAAAAGCCGCCAACCAATAAACAGTTATAAATTCTGGCGAAAGCAATATGAAGTTAAGAATGCTATGCAAACTCCGTTCTACAAATAATTTTTTTAATGACAAAAATGGCCATTTTAATAATTATAAAGAATTCCATTAGGTTTAATAGAGTTGTAAAAACTTGCGAAGCAGTTAGTTAGCCTAAAAAATTGAACCAATCGTGATTTCAGTCAAATATTTTCTTTCAGAAAAAAGAAGAAAATGAAACAATTAAATCGCTGTTTTTATTTGTAATGTGATTACTAAGCTGGGAAAATTTGGCACAATTTTTAGAATTCTATTCACTAGTAAACCATTATTCAAAACTGATCCAAAAGTTTTGAAATATCTGCTAGATGACTTCAATATTTTTTTGCTCAATATAATTCCAATTTGCCTTTTATCAATCTGCCTTTTTTTCTTTCTTGCAACGTGAATTTTATTAACAACAAAACCGTAGGTAAATAGTTTAGTGCTGTATAAAGCCATTAGATGACACATACGTGTTCAAACAACTTCTAATTTTTAGTCTAAAAATAGCATTAATTTATTCGGACTGCCATCAAGTAGAATATTTGAATAGAACACATATGCATGTATAATTATTAACATATTCTACTGAATGAAAAAAAGTTTTTATCAAGAATATTGCGTAATTAAGAAAGTGAAGAAAGTTATTTCACTTATGGGTTGGGTGATGTACGAGTGAATAATTTCCTCACTGCAAACAGATTATTTTTGTAAGAAAAAAACATTTACAGAATAACATTTATAACTATTAAGGAATGGAAAAAATCTACAAGGGTTGGTGTAAAGTTTAGTTTAGTTTATATTAACGTCCCTTTGTAAAGCAACACTAGGGCTACTTTGAGTGACCTCGTAATTTTGAATCTGGGTCAGATGACAAGGACGAAATCTGAGCTGGCATGTCCCTTTGCAAACCACACCTGTGGGAGAACGGTTGGTGTAGAGGTACACCAGATTAAGTTTAAATACATATTAATGGATCTACATATCAAACATAATCGATTTTTCTTAAATTGTTATTTATTCGTCAAAATTTTAACAGATGAAAAAAAAGCGCGAATATTAGGTCCGTATTATTTAACATCTAATGATCTGAGATATCTTTGTACAGAGATAGGCTGCAAACGTACAGAAAAGAGCACCATTTAATAAAGAAAGAATTTCTAAATCTTTCTAAAACGAATTCGTATATTTTTAAAGAATTATAATTATTAAAATAAAGTATATTTATGATAAGGAAAGTGACTTTTAAATGCCACGTTTTCAAATTATTTGAAATGCAACCCTTTCCATACTACGTTACATTGTCATTCTTTCAATGGAGAGTGGATTGTACAATTAATATAAGGTGCACAACTATTAAGATGGGTTCACACGAGGCTTTTTATTGTCCGCAAACATTGTCTCTCTGCTGTTGTCCCGGCATTGTCCCCGTGTGAACACTTGAGACAACGCGGACAATGTTTGTCCCGACGGGACAATCATTTGTCATTGTCCCGTTGTGGTCACGTGATTTTCCAAAAGTAGGCGTGATCTTCTATTGCGGACAATAATAAGCCTCGTCTGAATCCACCTTTACTCTTGATATTTTTGTGCGATTTTGATTTTTTATAGTGAATATAAGAGCTATTAAAAATATTAATTACAGAATTAACAATTAACCATTGTAAGTGTTTAACTAACAGACTTGCGGTTATCATTTTTTAAACTTTTGCACCACTTGATTAATTTCTTTCTTCAGGCGCATCTTGTAATGTTATATTTCATTGATTAATAAAATATAACATTAGAACACCACGGGGGAAGTTCTTTTAAAATTATTAATATTAAATCTTAAGTTAATTTAAGAAATAAACGATCAAAATTAATAAAGATTTATATTAAATTGTACTGATATTATATTTAATAGTATTGATTAAATTCTAAAATAAATAAAAACAAGACAGAAATGATGCCTTACTAACTTATAACAAAAAGATAAAAATTACTCTTCATAAAGATATTCACATATGCTTTTAATTCTTTTAAAATAAAGATTTTTTTTTATTAATCCTAAATGAAGTGAACAGAAACAAAAGTACACACACATAGAAAACAAAGAGTGCCACTTATAAAACTACAGATTTTGCAAAGGCAAATGACTTCTACAATATGATTGATGGAGGGTGGAAACTGGCGACAATCAGTTATAAATTATTAAATCTTAATCTGCCCCTCCTTTTTTCGGATTTCATCAACATACTTTCGAACTTGAGCAATTTTTTTCGTTTTATACCAATTAAGGAAGAGGAAATTCAAGAAATTTGTTTTTACTTTTATATTCTATCATTTTCGTAATAATTTCATTTTTAAGATTATTTTCATGAACCCTCAGGAGTATGTTTAACTCAGATTGGGTTTACCTCTGCTTTCGATTAATGAATTAAGAAGATAAAAGACTTAAATAAGATTATCAAAGAGTAAAACATGAGAGCAAATTAAAGAAAAAAAAATTAAAAGATAAACCTACACGATTTATTAATATCGTTAAATGCCTTAACTTGAAAAAAAAAAATTCTTTGTGTCCACTGTATTGTAAAGTAGAGCTCATTTGCTACAAAAAACACCGAAATCCGTCAGTGTGACGACGCGTTTCTTACGTGGAGAAATCGATATAAAAAATAGAATTTTTGGTAAAAATTACTATCTTTTTTTCCTTTAAAATTTCTTATCTGACTTCTCAGAATAGCAGAAACAAATTGAATCTCTAGAAAAGTGATATATCCCTAAAGTATTCCGGATAGTGACGAATTCTCGGAGAAAAAAAATTCGGACTTGAGATACTGACGAATCTCCTCGTTTTAGAATTCCATGAGTTCGAAAAGCTTTTCTGTCAGTGACAAATATAACTCATAAACTTTTTGAGCTAGACGGAGGAAATCCAATTTATCCCAAATTTACACCCTATTAAATTTTGTGTAAAAAATGTTCTGAGGAAGTCCGACTGCGCGAATACATGTTGACTTAATAAGTACAAAATGAAAAGATCTAGAAAGATAAGATTTGGCGCACAAATTTAACATCAACAGTGTAGACCTTGTCAAATTTTGAACAAATTCAACAATGAGTTGATTCGTTATCTGCCCATTCTTCCAGAAACGCGTAAACACGATTATTTCTGTTAAAAAAACGTATTTAAAGTACAGGTTTATATTTTCTGTTATTATTAACTAGCCGCCTTTGGCGACCAGCTGGTTCGCCATGAGTAATGCTTTCTAAAATTTTCAATTAAATCACATTTTCATTAGCCTAGAAGTAATTCCGGGAATTGATTGGCCTGAAAGCAATATTTTCTTTAAGATGATGGACGAAAAGTCCTAAAAGAACACCTTTTCCTAATAATATTCTTTAATTTTATAAATCAATCAGTTTTAACTATCGGTTATACTTCCAAAATATTAAAAATGTTTTTTTCGATAATGTTGCCAAAATAAGAAATATGTTGTTTTTTTTCAAAGAAAGCGAGAAAGGGAAAAAAGTATTGAATTAATGATACAGATATTGCAAACGATTACATAAATATGCCATTAAGTCGCGATTTCAATGCATATCCTGTCTAAATTCAATCAGGTTTACTGTAAATAAAGATAATTTATGGAATTAATGATACAGATATTGCAAAAGATCATAGAATCATTTGCATTTATTTTTTAAAGAAAATATCACATTTTATATTTATTTTATTTTATCCTGTCACGTGCTGACAGTTGCATTTCTGTAGATTTATTTTGCGATGATAATTTTTTTTTTATTTGAATTTCCGGCATTCTTTTATTTTATCCAGTCACGTGATAAAAACATGGTTAAAATATTTCTTTAAAAATTCGTTAAAAATAGAAGCTTACGTTATAAATTAAAAAAACTGATATCGTTAGAAAGCTAATTTTTTTATCTTTAAATTGATGTAAAAATCATGTTTGTCCAATGATATTTTCGGAAGTTATAACGGAAAAACGTCGAAATTTCGCTTAAATTTTAATTAATTCAAATTCTAATTAAAAATTCGAAAAAAGGGCTCCTAGGTGCACATTCCGAACCTCCAAGGTATGCATGTACTAAATTTGGTAGCTGTAGGTCCAACGGTCTGGCCTGTAGAGCGCCAACACACACACACACACACACACGCACACACACACACACACAC
Source organism: Argiope trifasciata (assembly GCA_026543055.1). Lineage (NCBI taxonomy): Eukaryota > Metazoa > Arthropoda > Arachnida > Araneae > Araneidae > Argiope > Argiope trifasciata. The sequence continues at coordinate 470,606 of JAPMOQ010056715.1, forward strand.
ATTGAGCTTTATTATAAGTATAGATGACGTACCAGAGATTTTTCCCCTAAACCTCGCCAAGGATGACACAATACATTCAGCAAAAATGCTAAATTAATGCCAAAAGTTAATATTACGTAACTACTGTACGGCAATTCCATGCAAGTTTTAGGGAGACCTATCCGGATGGTTTTGTCGTTCCAACACTATTTGTTCTCTATTTGTAAGCGAACTTTTTAGTTCATATGGCCATAATTATTTTTTTATACATTGCTCTGAGTGAAGACCCATTGATTTGCTGCTACTAGAGGTACTTTGGACACATTGAATTCCATTACTGCAACGTTATTGTTTTCCCCTCTTTCACAATCTGGATTAAAAATGGGAGACAGATTAAGGCTTATCTTCTGATTTCCTACATCTACTGATTGGGCAGCACTAGGTTCAGCGCTGTTTCCATTATGATACGATCCTGACATCGTTTGCGGTTTTGAGAGGGGTTTTGGGGTTGCCATATGAGAAGCTTCATGAATAAATGTAACAAATACCTTCAAGCCTCTGTTAACATGGCAGATGATTAAATCAAAACTTAGATAAAAGAAAATTTCTTAAAAAAACCTGTAATTCTCTTATAATAATACTGCGCATTGCAAAGAATTGCGCAGGAAGAAAAACAGTAAAATTTTAAGAATTTAAATGAAATATAAAAAATATAATAAACAAAGATTTTGTAGTAAATTTGAAACATTATTTCATGCTAATGTTTAATCGGCATCCTGGCCTAGGGGTAGTGCGTCTTTCCTATGATCCTGGCGTCCTGATTCGGCTATGATTGTTTTTAAAACTGTATTCTATCTGTGAGGTGTGGGAAAGAGCCCCCTTGGGTTGTGGAAATGAGTGTCATCTTCATATAAGCTAGAAATCAAACTTCTGCCCTCGAGTGCTTAAGGGTCTTTACCTGAAGAAGCTACTGCACCCCTCTTTCCATTGTTATGCGGACACGGCATCAGCTAGCTTTGAAAGTTTCTATATTATTTTTTAAAAATTTAAGTTTAATTATGGAACGGATAACATAATATAAAAATGTATTTAGTACCATTGAATCCGGTCTATTTATAATCGCACAATATTTTGAAATTTTTATCGAAAATGGATGAATTGTACGAAAAAACAATTGTACGTATAACTATCTCGATATATAGTTATCCGTAAAAAGCGTTTTTTTAGAATTTAAAAATAAATTTTGCACAATAATATTTTCTCTCCTATTTTCCCTTAATTTGATGGAGTTTCCGATATCAAATACTACAAGATTATGCCAATTTTGTAGCCAATTATTTCCAGTTTTGCATGAATTAGATATTTTCTGATTACATTTATTTTCTGTATGTCTTGCAAATATAATTTAAACACTTTTTGTTGCGATAAGATGCTGTTTCTTTAAATAATCGAACCTTCTGAGGATTATAATATCTTTGTATAACAGAAATTAAATTTTAAAAAAGCTATATTTGAAGTTGATAAATGCACAAATTAATTAATAGCATTTTAAAGGAATTTTATCTGCATTTATAAACAGCATCTACCATCTCTAATTTTAATAGAAAAAACTACATAATATGGTGACAGCCCCAAATGTCAAATTCAATGTATAAACAAACAACCTTTCGTTTATCTTCCATTTAGAACTTCTACCCTTTGAGAATTATTTTCCTTAAAAAGTTTCTTTTTTGCACTTCATTTTTAAAGGAAGAAAGGAGGAGTTTACTATACTGCACACTTTAAATCTTTTGAAACGTCAGTTTCGATTGAGAAAAAAAGGGCGGTATCCTTTTATTTCTTCAATAGAAAAAAATATCTTCAGAAAATAACCCGTATTACGTCTAGTACGGGAGAAATTTGTTTCCCTTCAGCATGTATAACCGAATAAAATATTGTCTTAAGTAATTTGAAAAACATTTAAGAATGTAACAAGGATGAGAAAAAAAAAATTTCGTTTATTTTTATAAACTTTATTTGATGTTTAGATCGAGCTTTAAAACGTTCGCTCTCTTTTTGAATTAGTAGTAGTACTTCTCGAATAAAAACAGGCTTTAGAGTTTTTTTTATTTGGAAGTTCAAGCCATAAAGTGTTACTTAGACATGAAAGGGGAAAAAAACACATAGATATTCTTTTGATTAAAGATTTAAGTTTAATTTATTTTTTGTAAAATAAGTCTTTCAGATCTATTTATTCGGAATTAATTTCTTATTTATTCCTTTGAATTAAACAGCACATTTAATTAAGTATTTTGAAAATTCCTTTTAAACATTTAAACAAAATTCTTTTAGAGATCTCTTAAGAATTTCTTTAAGAAAATTTATAATTGAATTAACTATATATCAGAAACATCGCGAAAAAAATTGTAAGCTCCATTTAAAAAAAATGAATGCGTACCGTGTACCGGTGCTGAATGGAGATTTTTGATGTAATTTTTTAAAAATAAGAAATCCAATCCTGCTGTTTCTGTTTTCATTGTGACTTCGAAATAAGAATTGACACAGGAATTGAAAGAAAAGGAAAAAAAAATATGACTATAAAGAATGTAAATTCATTATAAACTGTGATATTTTAAAAAATTAGCTATTTAGTATTGCCACATGGATAATGTGACTCTGTCTTTAAAATGCGTAATTAAATGATACATTCAGAAATTTTGTATTTATTACAAGACTGAAAACTTAAATAAATTACAATTAATTTCTCTTTCACAGACAGCTACAATGAAATTTTCGCGATTTTTTTCAAAAATAACTAATTAAAATAATTGAATTAGTTCCCGTAAAAGGGCCTGTGCAACGTTATTCCATTAAAATTCTCTACTCCTCCATAAATAATCAACATATTACTTTTCTATTAATAATTATATCGCAACAATTAATTAGCTATCCGAATGTCAGAGCTTTAAGTACCCATTGAAGCTAGTTCAATTACTTTCAATCCTCCCTTCAAACTTAATAATTAATTAACAAACTTAATTCAACTTAATAAATTATAATTTCAATTCCAAATTAAGATGTGGAGGTGCTCGTGACCACTTTATCACACCGCGGAATTCCGAAACCTCACGACGTATCCATTACCCGTTATTTAAAAGTAAACGTAACATATAACTTCCTAAGCAAAGTTTAGTAAAAGCAACATTAAGACGATTTTTCTTGAATATTTTCGCTTCCAAATTTTGAATAACTATTTAGGGAAGACCCTGGTAATTGTGGACCATAGTCAGATAACTAGGACAATGTCTAAAGCGGAATCTTTTTTTTTTTAACTTCTACTTTACATCAATAAAAGGCTATTTTGAATAGATAGATTTAAGTGTTCTAGATCCATTGACATGCTAATTCTTCGATATAATAGAATTTCAAATTTGGTCCAACATTAGCTCCCAGAAACGAAATCGCTTCACTTAAAAAGTCACAAAAAGGATGAAGAATTTATTGAATGGCATGCTACAGCTAAAATAGTTGTATTCGTAAAATAAATGTAATTAATTTTTTTTATAAATACTTGTATTATTGAGCTAAAAATTAAATTTTTTTAAATATTCTTGCACATTTCGACCTTTTTTCACATTTAATATATTTCGGATAAGCTTTGTTTTTACTAAAAGTTTTGAAACTTTACTGCGCTTGCGATTTAAGTTTAAATTCTGAATCAAGCAATGGGGAAAACTTTTTTCGTTCTTAAATATTGTATCTTTTTTCCTTATTTATATGTATTTGAATGCATAAAAATATTACCAGAAAATTAGAAAATGCATAGAAAAATGTATAGAACTACATAAGACTTCTAAAATGGTGCAATAACGTCTATCAAAATTCGAATTAAAAAATATTTTGCACAGGAAGCCATTAAGACCAAGCTATATAAAATGTTTAATTACCAATAATTATTAATTCTGTCAGGCAAAAAGGTCTCTAAGGGCGGCTAATGTTTACTAATTACAGAGATTTGATTAGTAGTTAATTATTTTATCCTTCCATCGATTGTCTTTAAATTATTTTTATAGAAATAAAAATAAAACAGGAAATAACTGAAATGAAATTTCACGATCAATTTGGCACATATATAGAACATTAAAATTTCAGAATCTTGATATCTCGAATAATGGATTTTTTTTGCTGATACAACTAGAATATGCTACATTCAGAAGCCATATTTCAGGATATGCTACTGGATGTATTACAATACAACAAATTTAAATCGACAGCACAAAATTCTTGATTCTGCCTGAGACTCCATTGCATCTATGAAATATAGTTTACTGCATTTAGGAAAGAATTTCTGAACCCGAGTTTGATTAGAATTAGCTGTAATGTGTTAATAATAATATACCTGTTGGCTTCAATTTTCTTATTTATATTAAACTTCTTTTTTAAATCTGTTCTTACTCATGGCCAAATATTAATTTCTAAACTATTCGAAGTAGATATAAATTCCAATTGAGAAAATCGTTTCATCAAAAAAAATTATTTTATTTCATTTGTAATAAATATATTTATGAAAAATGATAAGTCAATTTTATATAGTTCTATGAATAATATTCAATAAAATATTATTGTTAGCTATTATTTAAGTAAAAAATTTCAAAATTTAGCAACTGAATCTAATCAAGTTTCGAACCTATAAACTAATTATTTTAAGACAAAAATTCATCATTTAAGCCAATAAGCTTTGCAGAAATTCCCGTCGCCGATTCTTATCTTCAAAACGATCACTAGAGTATATTAAAAAGTGTAGTTTAAAAGAGTGATATTCTAATTTTTATAACTCAACCCGTTTTAGTTGCAAAAGAGTGATTTTTTATTTGAAATGTTAGCTCATGAAGAATATTTTATTAAATTTAACTTATACAGAAGAAGACTTATATAAGAATTTAAAATTTGTAATTCATCAGATTACTTTTCATTACTCAAATAGTATAAAATATATATAAAGTCTTTACTTCATTTAGATAATTTTTTCTATTAGATTTGTATGTCTAATATTAATGATTTAGAAATTGGCAGTTTGGATTCAGTTAGAGTGGAGTGTATGAAAAGCATGCTTATGTTAAATAATAAGGAATTAAAATTAAAGATATTTTGAAAATAACAGAATATTTTTAAAGAAAATATAATGTTTTATATTTATTCCATTTAATATAAACGTATAGTGAAAATTATAGCTTTCCGGATTTAACTCTCAATGAAAGTCAGTTAAATTTTTTAATGCGAGTTTTTATCAACATGATGTTAATAAAGCACATGGCACACAACATGAAGGTAGATCTCATAAGCATATAACACAGTCATGAAGGGTAAATATTTATTTGTATTTTATTTGAAATGTATTGTCCTTAAATGCACTTTAAACATTTTTGAAAATTAATTTAAAATAGAAGACAATTTATACGGCAAAACATTGTACTTATTAAAAAGATAATTTCTAATTAATATGACGCAAAAATCCATTTTATGATTAATATTTTCTTATGTTATCGTGTAAAAAATATGTCAAAATTTCTTTGATTTTTTATTAATAAAAGTTATAATTAAAATTTTCTAAGAAACGAGGTGTATATTTTGATCCTCAAAAATAATTATGTGCCAGATTTGGACGCAAAGAGTATCTTTTGTAGGTCCCAATATACAAACACATATATTCATAGTTTTATTAGTAGGAGTTAGATATTTTTTTGCATGTATGAAGTCTGTACAGACGTGATTTAAATATACACATTATATTCTTTAGAATCTTAATTGTGTTTCACCTGACACTTTTACAGCGAAACCATAAACTGGATTCGCATTTCAACTGCTTTTCACTATTGGTCAAAATGTTACAAGGACAAAAAAAATAGGGATTTTTAAAATATTAAATAAAAATAACAAAAATATAAAAATGAAATTTTTTTTTTGTGTGAAATAATAATTCCAAATGCTTTAACTGTTGTCTAAACGTAAGCATCTGATAAACACACAATTCAAATAAGAACAGAGTTTGTTCAGTTTGTTTATTATTTTTTTGCAATATGCAATAAATTATTGAAAACGCGTTCCATATGATGTTGCAGTGCAATTTTCTAAAAAGCTCCCAATTACATTTGTACCATGTATAAACAATATCGCGTTTTTTCTAATAATTGCTCATAATTTATTATATTTACAACTATGCATTCTGTTGGATTAGCAACAAGAGAAGTTGGTTTTTTATATTAAAAGCATAAATATTAAAATGCATCAAAGATCTTGAAAATTATACTTTAGTGGATTATACCTCACTTGTCATATGTTACAGTTTAGAATTATAAATCTAACCAATTAAATGCACAGTAATACGAATAAATGAAAGCATCGAATGTGTTGAAATTAATTCAAACTCATGGCTTAGAATAGCTAAAGGATTCTATCTGACGCTGTTGATTCCGCTGTTTAGTTTTTTTTAGTTTAGTTATATTAACGTCCCGTTTTAAAGCAACAAGAGGGCTGTTTTGGGACGGAACTCGTAATTTTGAATCACGGTCAGATGACGAGGACGACACCTGAACTGACACCCCCTCTCCACACCACGCCACACCAGCGGTGTTGATTCCGCTAAATTCCTCAATATGATAGAAGTACTATAATCATAATTAACAGAAATGATAGAGTTTTAATCAACGGTATAGCATTTCGCTATTAGTTCCAAAACACCAAAAGTATGGAAATTGTAAAAATAAGGTAAACCAAATGTCTTGATAAGCCGGGGAAGTCCAGAAATATCGCTATTTTTTTTCACATCTAGCATATCTTTATTTGCTCTTTGGTATTAGTTGCTAAGATTTTACTAGTAAATAGCTTATCGTCACTTAACAAGCAATGAAGCTTAATAATACAATTTTTTTGAAACGGTAAAGATTAATTTTTTTCTTTATCATCCATGCACATGTTGTCTCATGTTCACAAACTGCATTACACAGTCTAAATATCCGACTAACTGACACACACTCATACAGTAGCGGATCGGACATCTTGTGGTCCTAGGCACTGTGTATTATGAGGCGTATGAATTGGCCAGTTCAGTTTCACATTTCAACAAAATTTTAAATTTAAAAAATATCTGAATGTTTTCCAACTTAGTTTTTTTCTTTATAAATTTAGTAAAAATATGCAAATTTTCCTTTATTTTTTTAAAATGTATAATTGTAAAAAATGAATAACAAAATTCATGAAAAATGATTAAAACCAAATGCATGAAAAAATGAACCACGGATATTAGTTAGTGATTTCCTTGATAAAAAATAAAAGCTTTTAATAGCTATGAAAGATCTTAATAACTCATGCTAAATAAATATACCATGAAAAGTTATTTTACAGGACATGTTAAAAAGAATATAAAGTAATTAAGTGGATAAATAATAATCATATATATTATAAGTAATTAATTAATATTTATTTAATAATGACTTTAATACATTAATATACAAAAAATATAGAAGTCCAAATATTTTATAAATACTTGTATTTGAAAACTAATCCAATAATATTTTTTAAACGGCCTCTAATCCACCATCAATCTTACAGTCCTAGGCAATTTCCCAGATCGGACAGTATCACAGCGCACATAATGTCCACTGTTATTGGCGTCTTGTTGATAATTCTTAAACAATCAAAGACTAGAATATGCTTCCGGTTAGAAAAATCCAAAAGGCGGAAATAATCATCATTTTTGTTGTGAAAAATTAAAAAGTTATATTTTTGCACAACTGTTGGTTAAATGTTCTTAATACACAAACACTTTAAGCAAAAAGAGCTATGTGTTTCTAAAACTGTACGAGTTATAAAACTTTGATTCTACTTTTTTTATTATTTTTTATTTCTTTCCTAGTCATCGCAATCAAAACTTATCAACTAACAGGAAGTACGTGTTAAATGCGCCCTGTTGATTGTTTTGAAACATAAAAATCGAATCTTCGTAAGATGGTCAGCATTAGTTGCAGAAGAATGAAGTGCTAGTGCGTCAAAAAATGTATTACTTAATATGATTAATAGCACTGTATGAAAGACTTACATATTAATTTTTTTCAGGGTTGCATTTATTGAATAAAACAAAAATATTTATTCATAATCCATTCAAGTATTTTTTTTCAACGAGAAATATGGGCCTAGTTCTAATAATTTAGAAATTAATTATTTGACCTAGCATACAGTTCTTGATGCTTACGAAATTTTTTCATTTGTGAACTCTAAACGGATTTTAATCAATGGGCTTCACAGTAAAATCTTTCTTATTTAAAAAAGAAAAAGTTTGTGGATTCACTTTATTTCTATTCAGGCCAAAAAGGATGTTACTTAGAGAGAAGAAATTAAAATCGTTATTAAAAAAAAAAAAAAGAAAACTTCATGCTTAGCATTATGGAGTTTCTTTTCATGATATTTCAAAATTTATATACCAAACATGCTTGTCATTTTAATTGCAGATAAATTAAAAACAAAATATTCTATGAATATGGGGCTGTATTAAAGCTTTTAAAATTTACCAAAAAAGTAAAACAGTTCAGCTCTACATGAATTGATCGAATTCAAACGAACTAAATCAATGGTATCCATAGAAGTTAATAGAGAATAATTCAATAGATAATATTTCAATGTGCGTGCTCCTGTGAATAGATCTTTTTAAGAATGAGATTAAAAGAGCTTTTAAAAAACGCATTCACTAGATTTGTTAGACTAGATTGCTTCGAAATGTACCAATCAAAATATCAATTTAATCTCAGTCTACTCTAAATCGATATTTTGATTTCTTAATTTTGAAATATCTAAAAATATTCAGTAAAAAATCTATTTCAAACAGAGGGAGGGGTCTTCTCAAAACTTTCTCACATAATCTGTAATAAAGGAGTCACGCCAGAGAATGCCTTACTTAGCATGAGTGTACAATATTAATGAAATATTAGCTTAATGGCATGAATTAAGCATTTTTATTGAAAATATCTTGTCATTCTTGGCGAATTATTTGGCGACTAATCATTGGCGTGCGGTTAAAAGTATCTAAAAATCGGATTTGTGTTTTGGACGCGTTCTTTTTTTTTTTTTTTTTTTTTTTTTTTTTTACTGAAACCAAAAAAAAAAATGTTATAAAATTACTCTTATAGTCACAAAATAACAAATCATATTTGACATATTTAAATCATTCTCTCGTTCAGTTATTGCGTTTACATATTTCTGAAAGTACACATTGACAGACAGATGGCTGAAAATTTGACAAGAGTCTACACTACCATAATGTTAAATCTGAGTTATTTTTTTTTATCATTTCTTCGTTTTATAATTACTGAATTAACTTATATTCGATAGACGAATTTCCTCTGAACAGATTTTACTTAACATTCGATAGAAATCTGCAAATTTGGTGTTAAAATTATATACAAAAGTTCAACAGTCTAGCTCAAGGCATTTTTTAACTATCTTTGTTACAGATAGACTGATTTTTCCTAAAATGTATTTTTCGAACTAAAACTTGTAAAAGTAATATTTCTAAAACTTGGAGATTCGACAAAATCTTGAGTCTGGATTTTTTTTAAATATTACTAAACTTTCTCTGTATTACGTGAACGAGAAAGTAAAAAGTATATTTCAGAATAGAAATATACATTTTCTTCTTACAATTGCGAACATATTTCTTCTAATAAATTAATGTAACCCCTTGAATTTCCCCCCTAAGAAAAGCATCTGAGGGTACTTAATGTCATTCTAAAGTAAAGAAAATCAATCGACTGACCCTAAGTTTTTCTTTGCTTTGGGGCACTGAATGGCGCACATTTCCGTGTACCCAAGTCAGTGTTGGAACATGGTCTTCGAAGTTTAACTTGAGATTGAAAAAAAAAAGAACTTAATCATCAGCATGGTTGTGTGCTCAGCTGGTAATTTAGATCCGGGCAGATTTTCTCTAGGCAGGGGGTGGGGAGAAACGAAAATAGAACTTCAATTTCCCTCTATGATTACTTCAATAGCAAAATATCCAATAGTGAAGCAAAGTTTATAAATGTCTCAATATTATAATCTGGATCATTTTTAAAGATCAAATTCTAATCACAATAAGAAGTAATGAAGTGATACAAAACTATTTTAAATTAATCTTTGAGGAATAGGTTGGTTATATAACTTCAATTTCATTTCATAAGTCAAAGAAGCAAAATAGATACATTCTATTACTGATATAAAAAAGTAACATTATACGATGAATTCTTCTTCATGAATTATAAGCGGCCTAGGCCTAGACAGAGGATATATAGACTTCTACTTTTAATAAACTGACAATTTAATTTCATATTTCACCATGCTAGTATTGTTCTACATGTTTCAGTATATATATTTTATTAATTTTGAAAATATGTAGTTGCTTTTATTTAATTATTATTACTATTCCAGACTACTCAACATCTGCTATTAATTGTTTCAACGTAATATAATTAAAGCACAGGTTCGATGTTAATTATTATTTATTGCTTATATTAATCAAATGAGAGTAACGTAATACGTAGGTATCTGAGATTTTATGCTTAATAAAATGCTAATGTTATTTAATATTTTTTAATTATTACAATTCGATTTTTTACAAATTAATTCATTTGGCAAATAAAGAAAAATAAAATTTTTTAATCGATTTGTTTGTGTCTTTATCTTAGCGTTACTGCCTTAGGCAACTACAAAATCTCGGAAATTCGCTACAGACTTGAACTATTTTCCAAGATCTGACAATTCAAAATTGGTTTTTCTAAGAGTCGAAAGATATTTTTAAAAGGAAACCTTTGAATCTAATGTAACGCTGCTTTTCCAAGCATGCAGTCCAAGATAACGAGTGGATTTTTTATGCAGCATATATATGGATAAAAATGGAAATGAAATCGTATTATGTATAACAATTTCTACACTGGTACTACTGAGTAGCTACTATTGTTTAATGGTGTGTTTTAATATTCTAACAATGTTAACATTGTTACCGATATCCTGTATCTATCGCCTTCCTTCAAATTTCTTGTTATTACTTTTAAATGAATCGTATCATAATCGGTATTTTTTAATTATTACTCAAAGAAGTCAAAAAAAAAAGAGTAACTTAATAATTCAGGAGTTCCAGAGAGATAAAAGACGAGCATTATATAATTTCCAAAAAAACTTTCCTTTTTTAAGAATTCTTCATAATCATCTAATGAATTTTAACTATCTGTAATTAAATTCATCGTTCAGCATACAATGCAATTGATACAAAACCACACATGTATATGTATCTGAAGAGTTGCAGACCGTTACAAGAACGACAATTGAAAATGATGAAGGTGGGCAACCCTAACCGTCACCTTGACCCTACCTGATGCAAACCTTCCTCGGAATTCTAGCCTTTCATTTGCTAAGATTGATCGCTATGCCGAAGGTCCTATTCCCTGCATACATGCAATTCTGGAAGCAGAGAAAAAAAACACAATAAGCAAAACACCATCCTGAACCGGAACTGGCCATATTTATTATACAGAATATTTTAGAAGGGCTGTGGTATTTCGAGTTAGTCACAAACATATTACTGGAAATGATACAGTCCGTGTTTGGTGATTTGTCACCTCGGTAACTTGTTGCTGAGGCGAAGTCAACAGTTGATTGGAAAACAATCGCTCGCGGTATTTGATTCCTCAGTTGCTCCTAATCCCTTCAATACAACTGATACTTAAGGAACCAAACTGCGCTTAATCGAACTAAAATTACGAATCCATGGTAATCTTAATTTGTCACTGATTCTATGATTTTTCCAATCAGTTAAATAAAGCATTTTGTTAAAATCTGATTTTTAATTTAAATTTAACATAATTCGAAATCAGAGCTAAAAATGATATGCAAACAAAACTCTCCAAAATTCTAAATTGTTTTCATAAATTTATGAAGGTATTTTGTGCTTTCAATGACAGCAATTCAATTCTTTTAGGCCTTTATTTCATCGGAAAATGTTATCTCTATACATTGCATTTAATCAAGTATGAGTAAAAATTACTTTAAAAAAATGAGTATATCACAAATAAATTATAATATTTTTTTTGTAGGGGTATGCTTTGTTGCGTGTACTTTTGTGTTTTTAACAAAGAGGGTATAGTGTTTTATTAAAGTTACTTATACAATTATTAAAATTATTATTCGAAATATTATTTTATATAATTATTTCCTCTATATTTATTAATATTATTTACCATTCATTCATTAATAAGGTATTATATATATATATATATATATATATATATATATATATATAAATATTAGCTATTACTCGCGACTCTATTCGCGTTTAAATTTTGATGTATATGTACGAAAAACTATCAAATAATGGCAAATAAAAAAAACCCTAACCTAAAAACAGTATATTTAAAAGTATAAGCACATACGAAAAATATATAACATAAATATAATTTAATAACAAAAACATACCACTAGCGCAAAAACAATTTATTTACATTGTATACCCGAAATAAAACAAAACAGCAAATCAAGTTCGTATTCTTTAAAATCAGGTCAAATTAATTTTATTTATTGATCGAGATTGAGACAGCTACTACAATTATACACATAATTTTTATACCTTTAATTTAAATGGAAACAAAATTGTCAATAATCACGCGCAAACTTTCAACACCAGTTGGGGTAACGCAATGCAGATTAGAAAATTTTTATTTCCTTTATTCTCATTTTAATTTAAAAGTACTTTAGAATGAATCCTAAAGATTGATTCATTAACAATATTTTATTTTAAATACATCAAACACAAAAGAAAATAAATAGAATCGTTTGAAATAATCGGTCGAAATTTTGCTAACCCTAACCTCATTTCTATTGGGAAAAAACAACTGGAGTCTTTGGAAGCTTTTTGGCCCGAAAGTTGGTTTTTAATTAATAAAAAGGGAACCACTCAATTAACCGGTATAAAAAGTAGCCTTTGTTCTATTCCTGACTGTAATCTTTCTTCTAAATTTCATCCAAGTCCGTTCAGTCGTTCTGGAGTGATTGAGTTACAGACATCCATCTAAACTTTCACACTTATAATATTAGTATAGATTAATACTAAATCCATATTGTCATTTTTAATACAGAATTGTTTTTCTTACTATTCTCAATTTTAGATCCATCTTCCATAATTTGAATTGTCAGATAAATAACGTTTAACATGGAAAGGATAATGAGTATTTATTATGAGCATTTTTTTATTTCAGTTCTGAATTCATCATCAACGGGAGTGGTATATTAACAGTTTGTCATTGGTGAACAGTAGTTGCGAAAAAACCTACTTGAAATATTTGACTATTAATCGCAGGAATGCGATTAACACATCTGCCAGTAAACAGAGAGCGTAATTTAGATGCCTCTTTCCCTAGAAATTGGAACCAGAGCTTATTGCAGAGCTACAAATGTAATCATAAAAAACATCCAAATTTCAGACATTTAAGTCGTTGAATTTTTGAGTAATCACATTTACATGATTCTGAAATTCAGACCAATAGATGGTTTATCCCTTAAAAGATTTTAATTCCAGTTTTTATATGCATTTACACTTCATATATTAGGTCGGTAGATAAAATTTTATTTATCTAGTTCTCTTCGATATGTACTTAGCGTTCAATTTATATTTAGACAACCGAACAAACAGATATCCTCGGAAATATACAGATATCAGAAATTTATAAATTTGATGTAACAATACCAAATATTTCGCCGTATTTTGTGTATCAATTTTCATATACCAAATTCTATTCGTAAGTTCAAAGAGTTTTTGAACTATCGCGTTCACAGACAGACATAATCCCGAATTTTTGATCCTCGGACTCCAGGTGGTTAAAAACGAGAAGATTCATCAAAATATCGCATTCAAATTTTTTTGACGAATATGATATTTTCTTTGTGCATAATAATGAAAAAAAAAAAGAATTTAATTTGAGAATGGTTTCAATAAAATTAAAATTCATGACTTAGACAATTAAGAACTTCTAAAAGACTAATAATTGAATAAATGTGTATAATTCAATAGTTTTTGATTGATTTGATACACATGAATGTCTAATTAATTAGGAATAAAAAGTGCAGCTCAGTAAGATTCAGAAAGTAATTTCCATGATACCATAATAGCATGGTAAATTTAACTGTGGATGACATTTAATCTTAAGTGACAATATCGACACCTGCACGAAGACATATGAAAATTTTGAATTATTTGAATTCCGCCATAGCATAGGCAGGAATTATGATCGAGTTCTAAGGGCTATCACGGCAAAGAAACAATTTCTCCCGTCATAAGTAGGAGTTAGCCAATTCCACACTATTTCTATAACCTCCGGAACGATTGAAAGAATTAGTATACAGGGAGCTTCTAATACTTACATGGAGAATAATATATTAACAAAAATATCAAATCTAGCAACAATAATTCGCAACGGAGAATTCATCTTATTGCTTATATTTAGTGACAAATGGAAAAAATTATATACAGTATAATGATGAATAAAAAAAAGATGTCGGTAAGTATCATTTGTGGGTCTTTCAAGAGATTGACATGCTGTTTGAAAACGGACTCTAAAACCCTTCGCCCTTTTGTGCATGCGTTATGCTGAGTTTAATTCAACAAAGTAGGTTTGAGAGGAAACTTAAAAGGAGATAATGTTTGCATCTTAAGATAAAATAAACTTAGATTATTATTTTAATTTAGTCTGCGAGTATAGTCAGGAACGATACGGTACTCACATACACTTGAAAAAACTTAAAGAAAAAGCCAAAGAGTGACAAAGAATTCCGGAAATGCATATCTTCCCTTAATGAGATAGAATCGTCGAAAAGTTGCCGTTTCTGAAAACTGAAACGAGCAGTAAAACAATTTACAAATATAAACATACTATTATCAGAATTTCTATGAACATTTTCAACTACCACAAATTTATATAAGCGTTTTGAATCATGATAGTTTACATTTTCTACTTTTAACTTTCATTTAGTTTGCTCTCTCTTTTCCTCGGGCCGCGGTGGCCCGGTGGTAAAGTCTTGGCTTCGAAACTGGAGGGTTTCAGGTTCGAGACTCGATTCCACCGAAGATCCGTCGTGTGAAGGGGTCTCTTGCACGTTAAATCTGTCAGGCCAAAGTCCTCCCGCTGGTGTGGTGTGGTGTGGAGAGGGGCGTGCCACTTCAGTTGTCGTCCTCGTCATCTGACCGTGGTTCAAAATTTCGAGGTCCGTCCCAAAATAGCCCTCGTGTTGCTTTAAACGGGACGTTAATATAACTGAACTGAACTGAACTCTCTTTTCCTCAACTGCAAATTTCATTTTTTTACTTTACATGTCAGGTTATTTTAAACTTTTGTACCAGTATGAGAATTTTTTTAAAAAAATATTTCTTTGTATTCATGTGTTTCAGGATTTCTCTTCTCCTCCATCGATACAATACTCATACTTTATGTGAGAAGGACCGCGGTGGCCCGGTGGTAAAGTCTCGGCTTCAGGGTTTCAGGTTCGAGACTCGATTCCACCGAAGAACCGTCGTGTGAGGGGGTCTGTTGCACGTTAAATCTGTCAAGCCAAAAGTCCTCCCCCTGGTGTGGAGAGGAGGGTGCCAGTTCAGGTGTCGTCCTCGTCATCTAACCGTGGTTCAAAATTACGAGATCCGTCCCAAAACAGCCCTCGTGTTGCTTTAAACGGGACGTTAATATAACTAAACTAAACTTATGTGAGTGATCCCAACTAAAAAGACAATGATCACTCTTCTCTAAATATTGAGTAATTCCCCATAATTGAAGATCTGAAATGCAGGTGTAACAATATTACTGTGGAAAATTTCAGGACTCATTTGCTGCAATATTTTATTTCATATAATTTTTTTTTAATATCTATTCCTTACTTAGTAAATACATCCTTTATCTTCTTTTTCTATTCGCATCCGTTTCAGACTGATCTGGAATGATTGCCGCTATAGGAATGTAGAAAGTAGCATAGTTAATTTAACTATGCTATGATTTAACTTAACTATGCTATGTTAATTTAACTATGCTATGAAATAATTTAAAAGAATGCTTCGATCGTCATCTGAATATTGAATACAGTGTTTAATAATCGATTGGAGAATTTTAATATTTTAAAAAATTCTCGCAATTATGACTACACTAGCATACATAATAACAATAAACAAAGCGTGCATATCTAAATGCAGAAACTAAAATAAACTAGCTTTATAAAATATATTTTAAATTACATTAAAATTTTTCAAAATTGGAAATATAAATAAAATTGATATCACTAAAAAACACTAATAATTTATATTTTCATATGACATAAAAATAGTTTTTTTGTGTGTAATAAATATATTCTAAAGTTATTGATGCAAAATGTGTTACTTCAGTTCATTTTTAATTAGAAATGTAATAAAAATTTAAAAACATTTTCTGATGTGCATTAATAACAAAAAGTAGCTATGTTCAGTATTTGGGTAGCTCTAACTACAACAGTATGACTTGTAGAATTCCTTTGGACATTTTGGATGTCATTTTATATAATATATAGCCCATTAAAATCATGAAAAAAACGCAAGATACGCTTTCTATTTTAAATAATATTAAGTATATGGGATAAATTAAAAACTAGTAAAAATAAAAATAATGATATTTTTAAATTTTTTTAAACTTTTTCTACCTTTAGATGCCATTTTACATAATTGGAATAATCTGCTTTTAATTATCAACATACTCCATTTACGTTGCAGTTGCATATTTCAAGATGACATTATAATTTGGATATAAATGAATCATTTTAATTAATATATATGAAATCCATTAAAAAGTATTTTAACGTATTTTTAATAATATATATATTTTTTACCTACAAAGAAAAACTTCAATTAGAAACTATTAATCACTTAAGTGTTCCATTTTCTTTACTAATAAGATGACGCCTTCTGTTTTGGGAATATTTTCCTATTTTGATTCAAATGAAAATCCATTTAATACTTCATATATCTATGTATTCTAAGTAATTTCAATACTGAATTATAATCGTTATGAATGGTTTATTTTTTGCTTGCAACTTATCAAAACTCGATAAACGATGAACGTATGATACTCGGCTAAAAAAATTAAGAAGTTAACAGGCAGATTAAATGGTTAACCAAGTATGATTAAGCTTTTCAATACGACACGAGTCCGATATAAGAGAATTATACGGTTAAGAGATTAAAATATAAATAAAGTTAAATTGTGTACAAAGATTGATTTTGGTTTGAACTGCTATAGAGATATTTGGGATGGAATTAATTATTTTAATATGAAATCTTATGTGAATCAAATTTAAATACGAATTATGAGTGAAAACCCAACTACTTTTTAAATTATGTTTTTCATCAGTATGCAAACTTTAAAACTGTACGGAAACTATTTTCATACTTCTCTCAATTTTAAATTTAGTTTTTTCTTATTTATTTTGTCATTCTGTTTTGACAGTCTATGGGAAATGCCATGTGAAATAAAAGACAATTCTTCTTATTACTGATTTCAGATAGATTTCTTAACGTTAAATCTCGCTTCATTTCGGCTTTTAAAACTGAGTCTCAGAGAGACTTATTTCGATCGTGTATTAATTGAATTAAAGTTAGTTAGAATTTTTTTATCCGAAACATCATTGCATAAGAATATACATTAGGTATTTTTGTGTATTCTTATTTTATTTGGAATATTAGTCCTGAATTACTTAGTTGTGATAGTTAAAACAATGAAAAGTATTCTTGTAAAATTAGGTAAAATATTTCTCGTAAAATCGTTTAAAAATATTTATAAAATATATACAAAAACTAAATTTTAAAATGACGAAGTAACATCAATAAAAATTTATAAAGTTAATTCTGAAATTAAATATTTTGCGACGGAATGCTATGTTTATGCTAGAATTATGTTAATAAAGTATATTTTTGTACAGTGAACTTCGGTTATTTGAGCGTTTGTTTGACTTTGCCATCTATTCGGAATTTTTCATTGTATTTTATATTTAAAAATATCATTATATAATTACTTTTAGAGCTCCATATGTTAGTAATAGTCATTTATTAAAACTACTAGCCGCCTTTGGTGACCAGCCGGTTCGTCAGTATTAATGTTCCATTATTATTTTATGTATTTTTTCACATAATAGATATTTTATCAAAATATTTTCAACTTTAAATTTTGGTAGTCGCATTATTCACTTATATTATTATATACTAGCCGCCTTTGGCGACCAGCTGGTTCGCCATGAGTAATGCTTTCTAAAATTTTCAATTAAATCACATTTTCATTAGCCTAGAAGTAATTCCGGGAATTGATTGGCCTGAAAGCAATATTTTCTTTAAGATGATGGACGAAAAGTCCTAAAAGAACACCTTTTCCTAATAATATTCTTTAATTTTATAAATCAATCAGTTTTAACTATCGGTTATGCTTCCAAAATATTAAAAATGTTTTTTTCGATAATGTTGCCAAAATAAGAAATATGTTTTTTTTTTCAAAGAAAGCGAGAAAGGGAAAAAAGTATTGAATTAATGATACAGATATTGCAAACGATTACATAAATATGCCATTAAGTCGCGATTTCAATGCATATCCTGTCTAAATTCAATCAGGTTTACTGTAAATAAAGATAATTTATGGAATTAATGATACAGATATTGCAAAAGATCATAGAATCATTTGCATTTATTTTTTAAAGAAAATATCACATTTTATATTTATTTTATTTTATCCTGTCACGTGCTGACAGTTGCATTTCTGTAGATTTATTTTGCGATGATAATTTTTTTTTTATTTAAATTTCCGGCATTCTTTTATTTTATCCAGTCACGTGATAAAAACATGGTTAAAATATTTCTTTAAAAATTCGTTAAAAATAGAAGCTTACGTTATAAATTAAAAAAACTGATATCGTTAGAAAGCTAATTTTTTTATCTTTAAATTGATGTAAAAATAATGTTTGTCCAATGATATTTTCGGAAGTTATAACGGAAAAACGTCGAAATTTCGCTTAAATTTTAATTAATTCAAATTCTAATTAAAAATTCGAAAAAAGGGCTCCGAGGTGCACATTCCGAACCTCCAAGGTATGCATGTACCAAATTTGGTAGCTGTAGGTCCAACGGTCTGGCCTGTAGAGCGCCAACACACACACACACACACGCACACACACACACACACACATTGAGCTTTATTATAAGTATAGATGGCATTAAGTCGCTCTTACCATTCCACTACATATCTACTTTAATATTAGCGCCTTAATTTTTTTTTTTACATTGACGTGGAAATGATGAAACTGCATTTAATATAAAGATGTATTTTTTTCTTTTTTAAAAAGGAGATTGAAAGAAAAGTTATTTAGCATTGAAGTCTTATTTGCACTCCAGAATAATTTTCATTATTTATAGTGTCACAAAGAATAATTCATCAAAAATTTCACTGATTAAATGAAAAAGTCAATTTGAAATCTTATTTTTAAGAGTATATAGGAACTGTCAGTAATATTTTTTTTGCTTTATAAATATACTTCAAAAATTATAACATTTAAATTTTATACAACCCTTAGTCCTAAAGAATTATATTCTGCAAAATATTCTAAATACTCTAACTCTTAAATCTATACTTATAATAAAGCTCAATGTGTGTGTGTGTGTGTTGGCGCTCTACAGGCCGGAATGTGCACCTCGGAGCCCTTTTTTCGAATTTTTAATTAGAATTTGAATTAATCAAAATTTAAGCGAAATTTCGACGTTTTTCCGCTATAACTTCCGAAAATATGATCGCATAAACATGATTTTTACATCAATTTAAAGATAAAAAAATTAGCTTTCTAATGGTATCAGTTTTTGTAATTTACAACGTAAGCTTCTATTTTTAACGAATTTTTAAAGAAATATTTTAACTATGTTTTTATCACGTGACTGGATAAAATAAAAGAATGCCGGAAGTTCAAATAAAAAAAAACTATCATCGTAAATCAAGTCTAAAGAAATGATACTTTCAGCACGTGACTGGATAAAATAAAAGAAACATAAAATGTGATATTTTCTAAAAAAAAATAAATGCTAAGCAAAGGTTTCTTTAATCGTTTGCAATATCTAAATCATTTATTCCATAAATCATCTTTATTTACAGTAAACCTGATTGAATTTAGACAGGATATGCATTGAAATCAGGACTTAATGGCATATTTATGTAATCGTTTGCAATATCTGGATCATTAATTTAATACTTTTTTTCCATTCCTCGCTTTCTTTAATAAACATTTAATATTTTGGCAACATCATCGAATTTTTTTTAATATTTTGAAAGCATAACCGATGGTTAAAAATGACTGATTTATAAAATTAAAGAATATTATTAGGAAAAGGTTTACTTTTAGAACTTTCCGTCCATCATCTTAAAGAAAATATTAATTTCAGGCCTATCAATGCCCGGAATTACTTCAAGGCTAATGAATATGTGATTTAATTGAAAATTTTAGAACGCTTTACTCATGGCGAACCAGCTGGTCGCCAAAGGCGGCTAGTAAATAAATAAGCGTCTCTATCGTCTGAGGTCAAATCTGACCGATTCATTAAGTTTTGTATATTACAATATTACCTAGGCCAATCACTTTTGAGAAACTCTTCTAGATTATTGGCATCTATGAGGCTATCGATGAAGCGACTTAAAATAGCTTGTTTTTACAGAATAATGATGTTGAAATTTTCATAAATCAGTCAACTTTAATGATTGATTTAATTTATTGGAGTGCAACTTTTTTTATTTAAAATAAAAGCATCTTAATAGTATTATGTTAAATAGGATTCACAGAGCAGATGATATTAAAAAAAATTTGTAATTTATCAGCATTTATTGACTTGATAATCAACTTATTTCTTTTACATCGTTTGTTAACAGGTGTATGTCTATTGCTAAAATTTTACAAATTAAGCTGTTGGTCTTCAATCAAATTATGTATCTTGTACACATTAAACCACAATTTGCTTAAATAAAATTGTCTGATTGAATTAGTAATGTAGGTATATTGAAAGATTATAGAAAACGTTTCCTTGCATTTACTTTTCAAATAATATCATGTTTCATATTTATTTAATTTCATGGAGACACGAACGAAAATTATGTTTATATATAATTTGGAATGATAGAGTTAATAAAAAAAGTTAATTTGGATTAACATTTTTTAATTTCAGCTTTTGTCAATATGATGGCAGCGCATTGATAAAGATTAATTTTTCCCCATTAGCGTGAAACGTGCTCGTGCAGCTTAAATTTTTTGTACGAAATAAATTGTTGAAAAATATGATTACATCATTTTTTTTAATTCATTAAAAAGATTTTTTTTGAGCTTCAGTATGATGTAAAATTCGGACAACCGCTGAATTTTCTCGTAACTGTTAATTAATTAAAATTCTAATTAAAAATTAAAAAAAAATTGCTCAGAGATGCACATTTTTGGCTTCCAAGGTATACACGTGCCAAATTTGGTAGCAGTACATGAAACGCCAACACATATACTTTTTTATTTGTATAGGCTGCAGTATTTCAGTATTTTTATAATTAAATAAAAAATTATGAACTTCTATAAGAAAGTATATTTAACTAACGACGTTTATTAGTATTTTTAACAAACGATCAGCGTCGAATCAACCAAATTCTATTGCATAAAGATTTAAAATTCTAATTTCAATTGCCAGATACGTTTAAAATGTCAACCTAAAATGCAAACTGGATCATATTTATTCGAAGTTCAAAAAATTCAGTTTTATTCCAAACAAAATTCTTATTCTGCGAAGTTAATCGTTATTTCCCCCTGAAACTTTCTGCACGCTATAAAGACATTTTTTTTAAAGTAATTAAATGTATTACGGATAAAAGTTTTTTTGACGTTGTCCGCATGAGAAATATTAAAAGAGTGCATATAAAATTTTAAGAATAGATCAACCACAGGCATTTAGACGCTTCATTGCGTCTTGTGGTTTACCACGAAAGACCGAAACTGGCAATATCAATTTTTGTGCTATAATAACTATTTTATGAAATAGTCATATTATAAAAAATAAATTTAAAAACTTTTGAATAACATTTTACTTTTATATTCATGACTTTATCACTAGATGTTAAACGCAATTATGAGTTGTTTTAAATTTGAAAAATTCAGTTTGAGAATGCAGTAGAGATAAGTCTCATAAGTCTAACATTTGACATAAATGCAATTAAAAATTGCTTTTAATAATCAACTATGCTTTGTTTTATTCCTTCTATAACTTATTTTTAGCACTTATTATATAGATATTAAATTATGTTGATATATTTATAGCTATTATATAAATTCTTCAATAATTTGTTCAATAAACTTCTACAATTTAACCTTAAATCATCTAGAAATATACTCGAAAATAATTAGCGTAGAGACACTGCAAAATTGCTACAGCCATCCTATTTTTATTATATAATATCAGGCACTAATTTACTTAGTTTGATTCTTAAAATATATTGTAAAAAGTTTATTTAATTATGTTTCTAAATGATTATATTATATTTTTTGGTTTTAATGCATTATTTATTGCTGTATTTAGATATTTTCTTGAATTTCCCGAAAATAAGGTATTCTAGTACAGATGACAGAGATGCAAAAAATTTTGAACATATATAAATAATTCAACATTCTTCATTTTTTTCCAGTAATTTCAATACCAGCCAACAGCAAATGTAGACTTTTTATAGAATTCAAAATAATAAGAAACGATGTAATTTTAGTAATATTTATAATCATATGTATTAAGCCCATTTTAATTCTACCCAAAATATTCCCTTGATAAATATAATAAATAATATTCCTGAAAGTGAATTTATTCATTTTAATCCAAAAAGAACAATGATTTTTTAATTGCAATTCAATAAATCCTTTTTTAAATTCGAGAAAGAAATACATAAAAAAATAAACTCTGATCTTAACCTTTTAATTACTACTAATTAAAAACTCATATGCTTGAATATAAAAATAATCAAAATAAACTTATTTTTATGCACTGTTAAGCTGTTCAAAGGGAATTTTAAAAAGACATTAAAGTGGTGAAAATTTAAATCGCGACGTAGCATAGAATTAAAAGTTACAGCTCGCCTACAATACACGAATCGCTATCTGCTGCTTTAGAATTTTACCGGTTTAAGTTTTTAAAAATTAGAAATATATAAAATGTTACAAGGCTAAAATTAAATATGAAAAGGTTTAACACATTTGACAAGGGTAATATATAAATACGAAGAGTAAAGAATGCCACTACTTTCAGCTGCAAATAATTTTCTTATTAATTAATTTCTGGATCCATTTCTAACTTAAAATCATATGAAGAAATAACAAATAATAATAATAAGTAGTAATTGAAATTTAAAAACTTTTAACATTTTTGTTCTTGTGTTTTATCAACAGAACACTATGTTATCATTTATTAAAAATACACACACACATTAAAAAGAGTTTCAGTTATGGCCTGCATTACAAAATGAACTGAAAAACGATTCTAAAACATTAAGCAGCAAACAACATTATAACATTAAAATTCATTCTAAAAGCCACAAGATTGTCAAGTCTACTGTTTCATTAGATAAAAAATGTATCAGAGATTTAGAAGCAAAATATTCTTAAACAACCCCTCCCCCGAAAAAAACGAATTAGGAATTTAAAGTGATAAATATAATCTATTTTAAAAACTTCAAACACCCAATACAAACCAAAATAAAAACTTAAATATATATTAGTGTTTTTAAAAGGGGTAGATATTCTATTTTAAAAACACCAAATGGCTTTTTAAAAATAAAAGAATTGCAAAAAGCGTGTATAGTATTTTATGGATCTTTTGCAATGAAAAATAATTGTCCATATTAGTAATCTAAAATCAAAATTTTACATGAAAAGTATATTTTATATTATTACTATTGCTTCAGTTTAAATTCTTTTGAACGGCCTGTATTTATAATTACAAATAAAAATGTAAGAATACTAAGATGCGTTGAAATCTTATACTAGAATGAACCATTCTTTTTAAATTTCTTCCCTTGAAATATTTCACATTGTCTCTTTTCCATGAAATTTACATAAAATTAAGCATTAAAACTTCAAAGCGAGCTTCGTCTATTTACTTAAAACGATTAAAATGAAAGGAAAGATTTCAATCACAAAAGAACGACCAGAGATTCTGCTCTGTAATCGTTGGAATGACAAAATGCTTCAAGAATTTTAGATGATGAAGAATTTTGTTTCAAAAATTATTTATTCCTTTTCTGAAAGACTAAAAAGCTCTTTTCTACCTATCTAACAAGAAGGCTTTTGAAGTTCAAACTAACCAAACGTATCTTTTATCGGTGCCAGATTTTATAGGTGATCTAAAAACATGAATACTTCCAGCATAACGAACAGAACAAACAGTCGTTCGAAAATCGTAACAAATATTTAAACTTAGTAAGCTATAATAGGTTAAATCAACATTTGAAACGGAAAAAGAAATTTCTGACACACACGAAGCGAACGCAAAGAGAGAAGAATTCAGTCTGCATTAATTTAAGCTTTTCTACAAGCTATGCTCTTGCCGTAAAGGTCTTGTAAACGGAAACAATGCCAGAAATAAAAACTATTTTTCTATAGTTCTTCTTTCTGATTCCACGTTTACTGTTCTGTAACTGACTTCTGTTAGAAAAATTTTATTTCCTATCATAGCTAACAATGGGATTCGAAAAAATAATCTGAAATGAAGTATTTATTTTGTAACTGACAAAAACGTTTCTGGCGATGGAACCAAAATAGGCAACAAAGGGACAGTAATCATTTAAAAGTCCTAAGCAAATATTTTAATAGACATGTGGATACAAATATGCAAATGATAGAACATTTTTTTTTGTTAAAAATGTTGGATGAAGCGCAGTTTATTTGTTAAATAGTGCAAGAATTTTTATTATGCTAGCATAACTACCATAAAACTAGGTAAACAGCTTATGTTAACATTGGCCGTATTTTAAAAGGATAACATGTATTTGATTAACATAAAAATTCGGGGCGTAACTCATTGGATTATGTATACTTGCTCACCGTCAGTAATTCCTAGGTAAAATGGACTGATTAGGGTGAAAAGGCTTCGTTAAATTGAAAATTCTGTTATATCCTGAATTGAACTATGAATCACCCCGGAATTTTTTTTTTTTTTCATTTTCTCTTGCAGACAATTTAAACTAATTCAAAGTGCATTTTATCGCTGAATTCAGCTTTGAAATTCTTTCTCTTAACAAGCTTTAATTCATTGCGATTTGAAATTATACGTTGTTTCATGGGCAAAAGTTCTTGGCTATCCAGGACCTTTCAAGAATGAAACAATATCTAAGGATATTTAAATAAAGCAATTTTTAATAAATCAGTTTTTGAAGAGTTAACACTATTGACACCTAAAAGTGTCTTCTGATATAGTGCAGTGTGCCTTAAAAGACGACAATATTAGAATATTCCATTTACAGATGCATTAAGAATACATTTTCTTTATTGTTTTTTGCTGTCGATATTCAACATGCATACTTTGTTTATATATACGGTGGAATACAAATAGGCAAACTGTAGGATTATTTTATATCAAAAATTTGATGCAGGCTTTACGATTTTGGTGAAAATGTTTAAACCAAATACGTTGATTTAATTTATTCCTCTTTTGTTTGATCTTTTCACCAGAAAGTCTTTATCTCAAAGGTGGTGTATTACAACGGAGATAAATATTTGTAATCAAAAATACGATGTTCAATCTTTTTTTCAAACCTCTCTCATTCTTTAGTTTTAGTTTTAACCGGACAAAATTAAAGAAATCAAAATATTAAGTAGCTTAATTTTAAAACTTAGTAAAATTTTTATTAATAATATACAAACTTAAAGAAATTTTTTGATCTTGTTTCAATCATACACTAAAATAATTCGTATTAGCTTTTATCGCTTTAAATGAGATGCCTTTCGGGATATTTTATTATTCATCTTAAGGACTAAGTCCAAATTTAAAATGCGAGAGAATGAAAATAAATCCATAAAAATATATTTTGGTAATATTAAAGGTCATCTAATATTCTATTTTTTTTCCTCTTTGTAATATAAATCAATGATTAGAATAATATGCTCAGTTAAGCACATTGTCCTTAACAATTCAATATCTTTGGAAATAATTTCAAAAATTTATTATTTGTGAACATGAGCCCAACTGATACGGATTAAGAAAATTAGCACGTAACAATAGAGAAAGGGAGTTAAAGGAAATAATGTAAACAGATAGAAAATGCTAACTTTTTCTAGGCCAACATGCCAGCCATTGGATACGGATCGGTTACGCCTTAATTTTATCTTCCAGGAATAATTAGTTCCAATGATTTTTGAATTAATACAATTTAAATCAATAATTCCATTTAAAATATCGCATAAGTAAATTTCACATTTATCAGCAGACTGTACAATTGATGAGCAATATTTGAATATCCGGAGAATAATTACTATAACATTTTTTAATGTTTGGGCTCTATATTTCTACGGGAATTTGTTTGACCGAGCCATTACCAAATGATAATTCAAGTATCTCCAAGAATTAAGCAAGAATATTCTGTTGCCTATTATCTACAATCCCATAAATATAGAGCATTTTGCATTTAGCTTAGTAGTAGAATAAAGAAAATTGAATATGAATTTTGGAGTTTCGTAAAATAATTAGGCCCAAAATGGGATATTGTGAATTTGATAATTTAATGCAGTAACTCCAAAATTTGATACAGAACAATTGGAAAAATTTGATACAAATCTGATCTTACGGCTAACTAAATAGCATTTATCAAGTTCCTTATGTTTATTACACTCACACTAGACACGAATAATTAGACTTAATTATCCGTGTTAATTAATAATTAATGTTTTTGGCGGAATTTGTTCAAATGTAGAAGTTATCAACTACCTAATCATCAATCTACAGCCGCAGGGTTAAAGGGGATACCAGTTAAGTTCTTAAAAATTTAATCAGTTTGGTGGTTCATTGAAAAAGTTTGTAAAAAATAGTTTTTTTTTGAAATATAAAGTGTTATATAAAGTGAAATATAAAGTGTTGAGATAACAATGTATATGCGAAATGGATCATTAAAATTATTGATTAAAAAATAATTTTTAATAAATTAAAATATTAATCATTCGTAAATTTTTAAAAAATTACATTGCTCTTTACAGGCTTCTCTAAATAACCTCTCCTATCACAAGACCACTTCTTTATTTCTCTTATTTCTTTGTGATATTCAAATGTTTTAATTAGCAAGTAGGGAAGTCAATGACTAATAAATATAGACTTTTTATCTATGATATACATATTTCACATATCTATAAGCTTGAAAAATTTAACAAAACTTAACATTAACATGCTAGTTAAATTAAAAATGTATTAAATATGATACTAAGTTAAGCAATTATTAAGAGATGACTCATAATCTAAAGTGATAAGAAACACAAAATTCCCAATGCTAAGGCGTTTAGTTTGTCCCTTATGGAAAGAAATACCCAAAATCAATCCCTTAAGAGACTTGACTCATAAATTTATGTTCATTCACAAATGACTGTTGATTCAAAATTTTATGAATGAAAACAGCACTCCATAATTTTCATCCAACTAGTCGATTTTGAACTATATTGATTACAAATTCACAGACTGATGGATAAACGAAATTTCGACTAAATCCTGGCATGTATTTAAAATTTTGATATAAAGATCATATATCAAATTTCATTCAACCAGATTTCTGTGTTTTAGAGTTATCGTATTGACATACGGAACATTTTATTAAAATTTGTTGTCTTTTATTTGAGACACTAGGAGTGTTATATATATATATATATATATAATATTAAAGTCCATTCTTTTGGCGATTCCGCCAATCTCTATCTTATTCTACGAATCAGACGACTAATATTTATACATTCCGGGTCATATAGAAGAAACTCCGGAAATTTAGAATTTTTTATTTTATCGCAAGAGACATATTATGTACAAGGAAGAAGCAATGAGATATATGAGTCTACATCCCAAAAGAAGAGCAAAAGAGACCAAAAATATCCCTTTCAATGGTTTTATCATGAGATTTTGAAAGGGATTTCTTTCATGCGTGTAGATTAAAAAAAGGGAAATTTAGGTGAATCTTTAAAATAATGTGACAAGCATTAAATGTTTTTATCCTTTCACTCAGAGCGTGAATAGCTGTTGAATTCATCAGTTTTCAAGAGCGTGTGTTAGAGTATGAAAATAAAAAGGGGAATTGGATAAGAAAATAAACTATTTTTGAATGAATTTAATATGGGCTATATTAAGACAAAATTTCAGAAATTAATTAGGTTTTAAAATATGAGACATATACACGTGTATGTGTATTATATATAAGTGTGTGTCTATTCATTCAAATTAGATTCCGCCGACATTCGATTCTTTTATTTTTGTGTCTATAATTAATTTTCAGATTTAGTAAACTATTAGCTGTCATAAATTTCTGCAGTAATATACGCCAGGTATTTACATTTGCTGGATTGGTTTTGAGTACGAAAGAGTAAGGAAATGCGACGGAATTGTTTAAGTAAATTAAATCATGTCTGAATATAAACTATTATATTGTCAAGTAGATAGAGCTCAAGAAGACACTAGAAGTAGAGTTAAATCAATTTATTAGCTCAACTCTGAACTAAGAACACTGTCACTGAGAGATCTTCAGCTTTTATATAAGTAGGGAAAGTTCCAGAATACCTTTCTGGAGACAGTAAAAAAAGTCCAGAGCACTTATCTGGTAAATTAGAGAAATGTCCAGAATCTTCTGGAACACGAAATAAAGGAAAAACAAATATTTAAACAAATTTTAAGTCTACTGCGATTCGAACGCATGATCTCCTTACTATAAATCCAACATCATAACCATTCAGCGATGCAGACTCGGCAACGTTTCGTTTCAATGCGGCAATATAGATTGGTATCATAGTGTTTAATAACGGTCTTATAATATTTACATACTTATATTTTTCTTTAAATGAAACTGTAAAGCTAATTTTTCTATGCCTTTGAAATCCCAAATGTAAAATGATTTTCTACAAATTGAGTCTACAATTGCAATGGAATGTAAGGAAGGTTTTAGTGAAAATTTTTTAAAAATTATAAATTGCTTGTTTTCTATTAATTTCAGAAGTAATAAATATTCCACTGCACACTTTTGATTACTCTTGCTATATTTTAACGAGA
Organism: Argiope trifasciata; assembly: GCA_026543055.1. Classification (NCBI taxonomy): domain Eukaryota; kingdom Metazoa; phylum Arthropoda; class Arachnida; order Araneae; family Araneidae; genus Argiope; species Argiope trifasciata. The sequence goes on from JAPMOQ010056715.1 coordinate 499,911, forward strand.
AACTTGCTTTCAGTCTGAGAATTACTTAAATTACTGAGTATTATATTAATTGTTTTCAGTATATAATGCTTACAATGCTTTTTTAAAGAATAATATTCAAATTATATTTTACTGCCAAGACTGATTTCAAGAATTATATTTTACTATTTTAATCCAGTACAATTGCTGATATATCGCGTAATTTTTATATATTTGCTCGTTGTCCGATGTTGGCATTATTATTTCAAATGGGGAATGATATTTAGGCAGGTTAAGAGGAAATGCGACACGTTTTCTGTTAGGTTTCAGACCTGAGTATTATTAAATGCAAATCGGAATAGAATTATTTCTTGGATGAACTCTAAAATCTAAATTTTTTTGTTTTTAATATACAATTTTAAAAAAAACTTTCAATAACTAATTAAAATTTCCCTTTTGATCAGTTCTAATTTTCTAAAATCAAAGTTGCTAAAAATACCTCGAAACCTCTAAACTTACAAATTTATGCTGTAATGTTAATGCTCCTCTGTTTCTTAATATATAAACAAAAATGGATAAAAAAAAACCCTTTTTGAATTGAAAAAAATCTGTTAATTTCACTTAGCAATTTTTAAATAAATTCCTCTATATTTGGCATAATTAAATGCAATATTTTCCTATTTAATAATTGGTAGATAATTAAAAATAGCAAATTGGTAGATAATTAAAAATAGCAAAATACGTAAAAGATCCTCAGTTCCGGCTTCTAATACAGAAAGTTCTGTACAGCCAGAACAGAAAGAAACCGAAATAATTATCCATTTTTTTAGATACAGAATAGAACAAAAGGCAAGGCTCTCGTTACTTTAATAGTTTTAAGTCAATCTCAATAAAGATTCGCAGAGTAAATTGGCTTAGTGCCTGTGACATTTATTAGGATAAAAAAACCTCTCACTGGCATGGTTTGTAAGTTTAGAAAGGTGATGCTGATTTAGATGAAACTTTCCCTCACCTAATCAACAAATAGATCAAATTAGGAATCTGTTTTCAACAATTCTGGTGTAGTTTTAAAACGGAACATTAAAAAAAAACTAATGGAAATGAAAAATTATGAGAAATGAAAAATTTAATAAAATCTTTCCGATTATTATATAAATTTTCTCTATTAAGAAAGATGAAAAATGATTAATTTTCACCCTTTTTTAGTAGATTATCAATAATGAAACAAAAAAAAAAAGATAAATTTAAAATTTCAAACTTTACTGCAACATATACGATACAGTTTTCGAAGTACTGGAAGAGTGTTCTCAGAATAGGTATGTTATTTTGCACAAAATCATTTTTAAATCTTGACAAATTTTACACTTGCGGAATCGAACGATACGCAGAAAGCAGCTGCGTGTTACCAGCGTTGGATTTTGATGTGAGGGAGGCAGTTTTGTATCTCAACTCCTTTCTTTCCGTTATTTTTAAATATTCCACGAATCTGGAGAGCGCTTGGCAAGCGAAACTCGACTTTCGGATTTCGAAATCCAACAATTATTGTTTAATTCGCAGATTTTACTCACCAAGGACGTCTCGTGATGTTGAAAAATACACAACATTTTGTTCAGTGACTCTTTTTCCTCCGCGCGTGCAACTCGGTCACGCAGGATCGATGCCTGGGTGCTATGAAAAATGCAGACCCGGCTATTTTAAAACTCACCTGAACTCAAACCATTCTCAATAAAACATCAGTATTGTAGAATGTACCAAAAATGAAAAGATTCACTCATTTTTGACCATTCATTAATGCTTTTTTAATCTTCCGCCATCTACTACATACCAAATACTCTAGTAATAGAATATTTGGTACATAGGGAAAGTAAAAATATTTACATAGAGAAAGTAAAAGTATATAGATAAAGAAAGTAAAACTGAAAAAATTTCTGACGAATTTTCATATAGTAATCATAGAATATCTCTTTAAAGTCGGAAAAACTGTTTTTGTGAATATGCCTGCAAGTCTGAAATTGAATTAAATGATTCCAAAACAACCTGAATTAGATGAATAAATTTTGACCGTTGTATTTATATCATAATTATAAATTTCTATCGAAAATTGGAAGATATTCGTTTGCGAGATCCTTTGTTTATCTGTGTAAGTGCATGTACAGAAGATAATTTTAAAACGCATGTACAGAAGATAATTTTAAAATATATATAATGAATTCGAAGATAAATACACATAATATATACAAAAGTTGGCATATAGCTATTGCCAGAAATAATAACTGTTCACCGCATTGACCAGTAAATATGTGTCAAATTTCGCAAGATAACTGCCTGACTGTCGGTCAGCCGACCTGTATGCACTTGTATAACTTAAGTAAATAACCCATGCATATCTTAGAGTTTGACCCCAATCGGTGAAATCTGTTGACATCGGAAGACGTCTTCTGAGTTTCCCCCTACATACTACTTCGGGCAAGTTTCAGTTTTAAATATGTAATATGTATCAAATAATTAAAAATGCAAAAATTACTTAGAAACACTTTAATAATTCATTTATTTCCTTATATTAGGAGAAGAATTAAACAATAATAAATATCCCATATAGAATGTAGTATCTAAATGGTAAGAGAAATAAATTAATAGTTCAAACGTCAAGTGATTTATTAAAAAACTTCCGATATTCTGTAAAGCTATGAAAGAAAAATCTTAAAATAAGTATATTTATTTCATGCAATTTTTTTGCCTAAACAAAGGAAAAAAACAATACTATGAGTAAACAAGAAAAATAACGATGAGAAATTATTAAAAGCATTATAAATGGGAAACAAACAGGCCAAAGTTATTGCATTGTTAAAAATCAACTTAAGGGATAAAGGTTTTAAGTTATTTGCTGCCGGCCTTTAGTATGCCAGAAATATTAAATAAATAGGCCTAACATTATTTTGTCATTACTTAGAGGTAGAATCAAAATATTCAAATAATTATTATTCACACTACTGTATCAAAGCTAATCTTACAGAAAACAGGTAATGTAAAAAAAATCTAATTCATTTCCCATTTAGGTCAACAAAGAATTTTTTTATTTTAGTTGTTTTTTTGTTAAATAATCATCAAAAAATTATTAAGTACTAAAGAATAATTGATTTTTGCAAGAACAGATCTTGTATTCCTCACCTTCCGGTTAAAAATACTGCTGCCTGCTGATTTTCATGTTGATTACAAACAGCTAAAACTGTTTAAAGTACTAAAAATTAATTAAATTTACTGAATGAATTGGTATTTGAAAAAAACTGCTTTAATATCAAGTGTCATCCACTACAATTGTTTAAAAAATGTATTTCAATTTTTGAAGTATTTTATAATTTTATTGACAATTTGGACAAGATATTTAATAAATATATAGAGAGAAAAGGTGAACTAATAGTAGGAATCTAAGAAAAAAAATAGTTCATGTTCTGATCCAAAAAGTGGCTTTTAATACCCCGCATACGCTTAATAGAATACAAAAATCGCACTTATGTTTTTGACAATTTTTTCCAACTGACTGAGACAAAAATTATACACAAAAACCCATGCCAAATTTGATATTTTTAAGGCATTGATTTTTTGAATTATTGTTTTTATATGTTGCTAAAAGTATAGACTGATGACAGTCAACCCATGGTTAGATTTGGTCCAAAATGTGACTGATTTGTATTCTATAGTTTAATTTGTGTACCTTATTTTATCTATCTAGCTGTCGATTTTAGTTATCGTGCTAGTTTATATTTGAAGAATTGGTCAAATGAACTTCCACTGAACAGATTTTACTGAAAATATGATAAAAATCTGCAAATTTGATGTAAAGGATCGTATACCAAACTTCAAACATCTTGCTCAAAATGTTTTTGAATTATTTTAATCAAACAACAGACAGACGGATATTTTTAAATAATAGTTGTTTTTTCGAACTCAGAAATGTCTTAAAAACCTCGAGATTCATCAAAATCTCGCTTTCAAATCAAATTGTTTGACTATTTTGTACTTCCTCTATGCTTCGTAAATGAAAAAATAAAATTCCATTTAAATATTTAAATATGATGTACAGTTACAATTATCATATTTCTACAATATCTTGAGATTTCATTCTGCAAAGGAATCACATAATCTGTCTCATGTTTCTTAGATCTTGGTATCTAATTTTTTTAAAAAAATTATCCATAAAAATATACACAATTTTTCTTTCTTTAATGGTATTTTTATTTATAGGTGAAACAATGAGTAAAAATAATATATACAAATGTATATTTATACGATAAACTACTGGGATTAGGTTTCCCAAAACTTTCTTACACACTCTATGATAAAATTGTCACGCCAAAGAAAAGCTGGCATGCCATAAACGTACGAAATATTATCTATTGGCATGGATGGAACATTTTTAATGAATCTATCATGTTATATTTTGAGAATCGTGTGATTTTTAGAGATTAATCTCCCTGGTATTGAAAAATTGAATTTGTGCTTTAGACAAGTTTTCCTTAATCGATTGAAACAAATATTGATACAAAACTTGTACTTTTGGTCACAAAATTCCATATTGGATGTGGTATATTTATATCATTGCGTTTTTGAATTATCGCGTTGCACTTCTGAAGTGCAGACTGACAAACAGCCATCTTGTTATAGGTCTTGCCTCAAAATTTGACATATCCTATAGATGTTAAATATTTGACCTTTCTACCTCTCTTATAGAAATCTATAAATTTGGAGTAAACTCCATATACCAAATTTCAACCGGTTATCCCCAAGAGTTTTTGAGTTAACTTTGTTACAGACAGACATTTTCTAGAAATGCATTTTTCGAACAGAGTTTAAAATGTTGAGAATTGTCAAAATCTCGAATTCGAATTTTTGGAGGATTACTATATATTTTCTATACTATGTACAGGAGGAAGTAAAAATTAAACTTTTACAAGAATATCAAACTGTTAAATGCAAAGTCCTATCTACAGTAAAGACTGTTGTATCTAAAAAAACGATTAGCCCTGTTTTATTTTTATTATTAAAGACCTGTTTTATTAAAGAAAATATCTTTTATTTTCAAAAAAGAAAGGCCATCTAAAGCAACTCCATACGATAAAGAAGATCTTCATGGACCTTTATCATTAAAATAGGTCACATTTGAACTGAAGGAAAGATAAACCAGCAAAATTTGAAGGCATTTATTCGATTGTAGTGCAACAGATTTAAAAAAAAGCACGAATTCAACCAACTTAATCTTTTCCCATCTATATTTTTCCTTTGTGCAAAGGATTATCGAATTTGACTTTTAAATAAAATTAAGTCAGAGTAGTATTAACTAAAAAAAAAAAAATCACTTGGACAAGCTATATCTCAGACAGGAGATGTCCCAAACAGGATGTGCCATCTAATAAAAAATGAAATAAATTTGCAGGTTTAGTGATTAAATGATAGTTAACAGGAAAAAGATTTAAAAAGTATAACGCTCGTGGGAACCCGTGCATGCTTCTTTTTTTGACTACTAGTCAGATAAAAAAGTAACACCAAAATTAAAATTGTTAAATTATTAAATTAATTGTTAATAATTAAAATAATAATTAAATTAATTGTTAATAATTAAAATAATAATTAAATTAATTGTTAATAATTAAAATGATAATTAAATTAACTGTTAAAAAATGTACGAACTCTACTAAGATCACGTGAATTTTTTTCTAGAACTAATTTGATAAATATATCTGATAAAAATATACATATATTTTCTTAAAGCACAATACTAGTTTTGAATTCTACACATTTATTGACCCTTTGTTATTTGAAAAGCCATTCCCTGGATAATTATCTATCTTATACGAATACTTGTTTATTGCTCCAATTTATATATATACATAATTTTTTTTAAGTTGAAATATCCCGTTTAATTCGATTGTATCTTTTTACTACTTTACAAATATTTTTAACAATCAAAATTAAATAAATAAAATTCTAAAATGATACACCACATTGAATGGTGAGTGAGAGTTAACAACCGAGTGCAAAAGGCTAATAACAGCATAAAATTTCGTTGTATCTGTCAGACATTTTTTACAGCAAATACTAAGGAAAATTAGTTAAAAACCGGTGGAAAAAAGTAAACTCTGATAATTTTTATTTCTATTTTAATTGGAAAAAAGAGGTTCCAAGATTAACATTTTTGCCAACGAATTTATTCTACTTTCTAGATAAATGCCATATCGATGTTTGGAATAAGTATGGATATTTCATTTGATAAAAGAACATAAAGGACATGGTATACCTAAGCATTCCCAGGTAATTTCATTCTTCCAAATTAATTAATTACTATTTCGACTTTTTTAAATATCTGAAATTTTGCCATATGTAACAGACGAATCGCTTTACGAAAAATTGATTGACATTTCTTTTTCAATTTCACCAATGTACAATGCATTTAATTCCAAACGACAAAACCTAAACAGCCAATGAAAAAGCGAAGAAGGTGTATTCTGGTGCAATCAAAAAGATATAAATCGGAGTTTTTGCAGAGGTCATGTAAAAGTCGAAGTAAACATGTTCAAATCGGTATGCATTGTTAGCACCAATTGACTGTTACGGCGTTTAAAATCTCAATTCCATGTTTTGCATAATTGACGTGTCATCATTCGTTTACGATTGGTTTGTTGATCACAATTGTACCACAAGTAATATTTTGTGTTGGGAAATGAAACGCATTTCATTCCTTAACCAGCGAAGTGTTGAAACGTATTTACATCATAACTAGTTCTACTAACCAGAAGTTGATTTTGACCTTCAAACGAAGCTGAATTCTCCGGAATGACAGCAGCTTGTTTAATTCACCAACAAGGAAAGTTCATAAAGAATTCAACGTGACGAGGCAGAACACGTGCGCGCATTAATAATCCTGATGAATGCAAAATTTCAAAAGAGATAAATTTTTTATGATTTTAATGATTTGCATAACCGTAGAGAACGTTTTCAAAAATCTAACACCTGTTTAATCATTCATGTGTCTTGTTAGTAATATACCGTGTTTATTTTGTTGAACGGTGCTTTTTGGACTTGCTCGAATTCGATCAGAACCGAGTTTGAAATATTTTCAGAATGACTATGAAACAAAATAGAAAAATTTCAGTATAAGTATGGTCAATTTTTAATTTCAATATTATTCTTACAATCTTTTTATTGAACATGACGACACTTAACTTCTGAATTTTGTAACTGAGTTTTCATTCACTTTCTTGTGTTCTGGAATTTTGCTCGATAGTGAGTTCCCGATGACATACAATATTTTAACATTATGATAGCATATTTGTTAATTAATATTATGATTTTATTCAGTTCTGGTTCTATACAAGACATTGACAGTATACATCAACAGTTTCATAATTAAAATCGATTCATAATAATTTTAAATTATGAAGGATATCTAAAGATTAAAAAGTTGAAATTGTAAAATGCAGGAAGAGGAGATGTTTTCAGAGAAGTTGGGCAGCCATTTATTGGTTGTTTACTATATCCGTAATCTCTGGATTACCTGGTTGTATGACTTTTGCGTACAGTCATATGCGTATGACTCATAAAACTGTCAATCAATGGTCTCGTTTACAATGGGATTGTGTAACTGTAAAGGGTCAGTTTTAGAAGAGGCGCAACATTTTAAATGTTATCTGAAAGTTTGAGATTTTGCGAGAGTTAACATGTTTAACAAAATTTTGAATATTTAATGACGTTGTTTAATACAATTTCATGCGTATTGATACTATCTGAATACTTTCCATGTTTTTTATGAAGCATGAATTGCTTTTCAATGAGTTTATTCAAAAATGTATGATAAATATCAAGGACGAATGATATTTCTTTTCATATAAATACTGTATCCACTTTGAACCAATAATCTAGATTTTAGTAAATGCATTACTTTACATAAATACAATGATTTGCATTAAACAAAAGAGTTTTGGTTTCATTAGTTTTAGTTTAATTTCTTCTTGATTCATTTGTTAAATTCATCAAGTTCGAACACTGAAATGTATGTTATTTACATATAAGAACTTAAAAAAAAGATTATTTCTTAAGTAGGAAGTACAATTAAATGATGTTAAAAGTATTGAAACGATTTGTGAGATGGGAATAGTTGTAAAAACAATTCTTGAAATGACGTAAGTAGTAAGAAACTCTCCCAACTATGGATGATAATTTTCCATGCTATATCAGTTTTTAAAATAATTCCAGAGTAGAACACCTTTACAAATACATCATAGTAGCTTGAACGCTTTTGAACCATTTTCTGTTCATCATCGTAGATTTAATTTTAATGTTGTTACATTTTTTTAAATCTGAGCTCTAATAAAGATAAATTATTTGTTCATTATATGACTTTACATTTTGTGTATGAAATATTTTAAGTACACAGTGTATAAAATAAGCAGCTTACTAAATCAGAAGTATATGAATATTTTGTTAACTCATAATTTTGATCAGCGAAAACTTGTTGGTCATATTAGCAGAATTCAAATTTGATTTTCTTCTAGTTGCACTATTTATTAAACCATAATCCTAATCTACGTTTTAAATATAATCTAATCTTCATATTCTGGTAACAGTGATAGGGAAAAAAGAAAGAAAGCAATATTCTTAACTATAAGATAAAAAAAAACAAGATGAAATATTCCTACATACGGTTTTTTTTTAATGTATTTTTTGAATTTTAAGATTCTATAAAAACTACTTTTTCTGTAAATTTTTAGAAAATTATCACGAAAAAAAGGTGAATATTTCTTTTATTTTTTGGTTTATTAAAATTCTAATTAAAAATTCACTAAATCACTTTTCTATCCTCCAAAATATATATTTGGGAATTTGAAAGGCATACGGCCCGGTGTTTAGAGAGCCAGCATATAACAAGTTTATATGCTGGCTCTCTAAACACGTAGAGACAAAAAATTTTTCTTTATGTTTATGCATCATAACTTAGTTAGAATACCAATACGTTTTCCCGACAAATACTCTTGCCAACAAATAATAAGTTTTTAGCAAACCTATACTAATTACTCCCTAACCTCTTTTTTCCAAAGAGCCACGTGTGATTTATTGGCCTTTTATGACCCGTACGAAAGTGGCAGTATGCATTTATCCTACTACCGGACTACCTCACCAATATTCTTATCAATTATCTTTCATAATCTGTTTCAATTATTATTTGCTCTAATTTTCAAGAGATTACAAGACTCTGATAACAGGGCAATTTGAATTTATAAGTCTGGTGATAAACATTATATTGTACCAGTCATACAAAAGTATTTAAAAAATAAAGCATAGAATACAAAGATTTAAAGAGATTTGAAAAAGCAAAGTAGATTTTAAAACTCCAATTACGACTGAATCAAAATGCGTATGTAGTAGTTATTTAATATGAAAGGGCCAAAGAAGATATGAATTTCTAATCCAAAGTTTTTTTAATGATATTTTGTGGTTAATGTGTCTCTTTTTATATTAAAAAAATTACTTTTAAATATATAATTATGATGATCACAAAGAACATGATCACAAAGAAATGTTTTTAATATCGTCACAACGTTCAACGAACAAAGATAATATAAAAATATTGTTCTTTAATTTTTTAAAATTAGAGATAACAGCTCAAAAATAAAACTGATAAAACTGGAAAGCTAATTTTTAAATTTTAAAATCGCAAAAATAGCATTTGCGCAACGAAAACATGTTTCTAAGTCTTCGAAGGAAGACGTTAACATATTTCTATTTTTTAGTTTTTAATTAAAAATTTAATTAAATTTTTGAAAATCTCTGTATAAGTACTCTTACTTAAAAAAGAACTGTCAACCTTGATACTAAGGCCAAATGGTTTGACCTATAAGGGGTTTCCCCTAATATTTCAATTTGCAGATAGCATTTAGGCTATAAACATTATGCTAAAAAATGAACTCTTGACAATAAATTGCAATGATATCAATTTAAAACGGAAGCAAGAACAGAAATAAACTAAAGAGCGATTAATCTATACTCTTCGTCTTTTGTTAGCTTAGAACAGCGACAACTTTGATGTCGCAGATCACTTTTGAAAATAATTTAATCTTCAGCCCCAACGTAAATTAAAGTTTTCTCCGATATCGATCAATACACCTGACAGCGGAAACTTAATTTAGTTTCGAATCAAAGCAAGTTTCGTTGATGATTCATTTTCGTAATCAAGTTAGCGATACTCCCTCGCGAGCTCTGGTAAATGGCATGCAAAATGAGATTTCTGCACTAGTAATCAAAACTTTGAGGCTACTACAATTACTTCATACAAGCCCGATGGCAGAGAAATTTAGTAATGTGTGCGGTATTGTCAATCACAAAAGCTGAGCAATCTAGTCGTTAAAACAATTCGTGTTTCCATCTCATAACACATATGGAGTATTAAGCGAAATGTCTTTAATTTCTGTAGGTTGTTAGATTTCGGTGATTTGTAATGGTAGAAGGCTCAAACAAAGGAATTAATCAATACTCTTTTCAACACTCGCAAGCAGTTAAATTCTAGGTCCTTATTTCGTAACTAAAAGCTCTTAACAGCAGAGATAACATTCTTTTCTCAACTTTTCCATGTATTTCCATATTATAACGTATTTTGTGTTTAGTTTTGATATGTAGAGAAAAAAAATTAAGTACAGATTTTGAATTTCTTTCTTTAGATGAATTGAGTCAATTTCTTGTCAATTTTGATCATTTTCAGATTGTTCGCAGTTATAAAGACCAAACATCAACTTTTATTTATAACTCCTCTTCCAAGTCTTTTACCTTTTTGAATTATCATGTTTAGGCTTTCTTACAAAAATAGTTTTTTCGGAATTAAGTAAATTTTAAATGTTGATATCCATCAAAAGCTCCAGGTAGAATTTTTTTTGTATTTTAGTATTTTATTCATCAGTGCTTTGCATCAGAGGAAGTAATAATAAACGAAACAATATTTAGTTTTTAATAAATATGGCAAACTCCACTCTCGTTCCATTATGAATAACTTATCAATTCTACATATAGGTAAATAAAATAAAGATACATTTTTATTTTTAGATTTACGAGCAAATCGTGCGTTAATATTGGAACCACACACATGTAATTTATATATATAT
>JAPMOQ010056715.1:517963-541174 GCA_026543055.1 Argiope trifasciata
ACACACACACACACACACACACACACACACACACACACACACACACACAGTATATTAAAAATATTTTTAAATTTAAATTTGCTATAAATTGTTTGTCTATAATATAACCTGTAAATTAATAACTGTTACACCTTTTCGAACTTTTTACTGAACCCCTTAACAACTCCACAAGATCAGTACTCTGAATATGCAGATATTGATTAATTTATACGCTGTCATTATTTATTAGGATTTTTTTTTTTTGCAAAATATTTTTTCTACAAAAGAAAAGAAAAAGGGACGCTACGCAGCAGGAAAATAATAATAATAATAATAAAAGCATAAAATAAAGGAGAAAAAATAATATAAATAAATCACATCGTTGATAATAAATAATTGAACATACGACATTCGATGATATTACAAACATAATGAATGCATAAAAAGATTGAATGCATTATAAATAATAGAAAATAGATTAAAAATAAATAATAATCATGCATTTTGAAAAGAAAATTTATTAATTCATTCCATTCACTAAATATAAATTTTTTTCGATTCCACCATAAAGAAAATAGAACAATATGTTCATTACATTGTATAGTAGAATTATGGTCATAAATAATTTTATTATGCAAAAGCAATGGTAATCTAACATTTACTTCAGTTTATTTTAATTGTTCCTGGGCAAGTTTTCTTTTAATAATAATTCAGAATTTATCAGAGATGCAACCTTTGACTTCCCAAATTATTCTTTTATTAAATGAAATGCCGTAATTAAAACTTTAGTAATATTTTTTTCCTATAAAACCTTCGATAATGATTACATTATCCCAAATTATAAGGTCATATGTTCTTTTTCCAAACACAGACTTTTATGTCAGTTTTTTTACTCATAACCTTCTATCATTGGAATTGTTTTATATAAAAATTGAAAAATGCATTCACCAGATATGAAATTTTTATTTTTTTTAATTTAATTTATTTTTGATTTGTAGAAATCTCATTTTTTACTCTGCCAAAAATAGAACCATTCTATCATAGGAAAAAATTAACATAAATGCATAGTTAAATTCCAAGAATTTTGACTAGATATTTATATTATTAATAGGTATAAATAATCAGAAAATCCGTCCACCTTTTTATTTTATAGTATAAGTACTCAATAAACTAAAATATTCATTGACAATTAAAACGAAACTGTGTAGTTAATTTATGTTGCATCACCCTCACCCCCTACCCACATGGATCCTTTAGTGGATTGCTTCTTTTCAAATCTAAGTACTGAAAATAATTCTAAAGAAACGAAGCAGTTTGAAACAAGAAAAAGTGTTGAGTGTTTATAAAGTGAACTTTCTTTTCTTGAATAGTATTATTTTACATTTAATTCAATTTATTTCTTTTTAAAATGAAGATAGAATTTTGTAGTCGATTCTTTTTCCGCGTTTGTTGCTGAAGTTGAGTTACGAAATTGTGCATACTTTCAGAACTGAAAATATTATAATGAGGAATTCAATGATAATTCATCATTATAATATATTTCAGTAATTAATTCTGGAGGTGTAGAGTTTCGATTTATGGAAAAAAAATCGATTTTTCTATGCGTATTTGAAAAATATAGATATACCGAAGTCATGAATAATAATTCAAGAAAAATCATGATAAAACAAATCGATATTCAACATTAATTTACGTTTTCGTTTTGATTAGTTACTATGTTAAGAGATGCTATTTATAATTTATAAATGCTATAAATAAGTAATGATATCATGATATATCGAAAAATACCTATATGTTTGGACGATATATCGCGATGATGAAGTTCTGTTATCACCCTGCCGTACTTAATCCGATTAATTGAGTTCTTTAATTTAAATACAGCTAATTTATCAACTGGTGGTGAATTAGCAGATTTACGAGATTATAGGATTTCATATTCATAATAATAGATTATAAATTAATGATTAAGAAATAAAAAATTAAAGTAGAAAAAAATCTATTTTTAGTGCATTAATAATAGTGTAATTTTAGAAATTACTTTTATTATTTATTTTTTGTTTAAATTAAAAGCCTTCTAAATTGTATTTTATTTCATAAGTGTTTATATTCTAGATCTTTTACACACATCAAGAGCAAAAGGACTTCAGGTGCAACGTTCAGTTACATTCTCGCCCTCCTGTGCGATTACTAATTACATTATACATTAAAGCGTTCTGACCATTTAATGTTCACTGAAGTAAATAGCACATATATGTCCAATTTCGCCGTTCATGATAGTAATGGCTAATGGCTCCATTTTGCGTTTCAACGAAGTCTATTCCGCTCCACTTCAATTAACATTTCAGTTTATAGCCAAGGGGATAGCAAAGTGCCCCAAAACTCGACGCTGGCTGTAATGATCGTTCAGGGAATCATATAATGGCTCTTATCATAAAATATGTTACTCATACAGTAAACAAAAGAGCCGTTTAGAATGTTGACTGTTATTAATTATGTTAGAGATATTTTATTTCTTAGTTTAATTATTATGATATTACAGAATTAATTTTTGTAGAGTGGCTACAATATTAATTCTGGAATTGCTAGGCATTAGTAAATAAGAAGAGCGGGATTCAATTGAGGATCAAAATAAAAAGCTTGTTTTTGTGGTTCGCCAGTAATTTTAATTTTATTTAAGGATAATTTCGTTTTGATAAATGAATTGATAATATTATTTATATTGGGGAAGGAATAAGCTGAAAATAAAAATACACACATGCTCACGCATAACTGGGGTGTTCTTTCCTGAAATTTTCCGAATATTACAACAATATGGAATGTTTCGAATTTAATTTTATATAGTGTTGATAATCAAGTACGCAATTATTATCCCCTTTGGCTGATTTCGAAATCAGATATAGTTATGATTGTATATATTCCATATTGCATTTGTTTAGGATTTGGAGGTTCCGAGTTATTGAACTCACACACACGCCGCTAGGCATGCAGTCAAACAACGAATATGAACCGAATTTAGATGCAAATCAACAGTTTTCAATTACGATCTCAAACTGAATGTCATTTTCCCTTTTCAAGATATCGTGTATAGTATAGTATTAAAAATTCAATAAATAAATCAGTGGTCCCGCCAAAACCTTCTCGCATTCTCTCATATGAATGCAATAGTGTGTTATTAACGCCTGCCATTAGCGAAAAATAAGAAATTGCCCCTTTGGTGATTTATCTTTGGAATGTATTAATGCAGAACTACCAGAAAAATGATATATTCTGGATATTTTTTAGCCGATGAAAACGAAATTTGATAGAAAATTAACATTGAAATCATGTGATCTTAAATTGAATTACATATTGTTTTTGAGAAATCGCATTTATATGCTTATAAAAGTATAGACTGAAGACGGCCAATTCTTCAAAAGATTTTATAAATATTTGTACTTTAGATGCTAATCACATTTTTGATTCATCGCATTTATATGCATGCGATAGAACATATATACAGATCCTTTGAGGGATTTGGTTTCAAATATGTTACACACACACACACACACATATATATATACCTTAAATCTGGTATAAAGCTGCAAACTTGGCGTCCATGTGTCATAAGTTGCATAAGTAACGGTGGGGAATAACCATACATACATTTTTCATACAGAAAATATTAGTTGAAGTATCAAAATTTTGCTATTCATTTGAAAATTTCATGAATTGTGAACAGCGAATGTATGATGCATCGCAATCACATGAAGAAGGTGAGTAACTTCACTTGATATGCAACAATATTTTATTGTTTACAATTTTTGATTGCCATGCTTTTTTACCTCCAGTTAGTTGCGCAGTGGATACTAATATCAAGTTAGTATATTTTGTTGTAATCATTTGAGATTAAATTGATTCCACTGTGAAGTGAAATTGCAAAAGGTTTGCTCTAAACTAAATTTCCTACATTTAAAGATAAGCTTCCCGAACTGATTTATTAAAATTTTATTAAAGTTATTAAAATTCTCTGATAATGCAACCATCACTACAAACGTTCCCTATGAGAACAAAAGTTTCATTCTAATATATGTTATCCGTCTAAAAAATTAAATAGAAATAATGCTCTATATTCAGCGATAAAAAAAATTCCTCTATTTTAATTTAGTCTCAGTAAACGATAAATACAAAAACAGCAATCTTCTTTTTCCCTCTCAAATCTCCAGGCGCGTTCGAACAAAAGTTTAATAATTAATGCTGCTCTATGCTTTATTTCCAGAGCAAGATCTAGAAAATATAATTCTAAGTTAATGAATCTTCTTCGAACAAATCCTATGCAAATTTAAATAAAATTTCGCTTTGCAGTGCTAATTAAGTGTTGCTTCGGAATTTTTCGCTGAAGTAGGATTAAATCTTAGATTAAAGCCTTGCAAAAATAATGAATAATCTTCAGTGCAAAATATACTTGAAGCGCTGGAAGTTTCGAAACAAATGTGTAGTCCGCTCTAACAATAAGCTTGTAGTTCTGCATATTTGAACGTTTTAATTAGAGTACAAGCCTTAGTTCGAGTTAAATTGCTTCAGAATATTTCCTTTTTGAAGAGCGTTGGATTTAATTGCATAATATTTACTTATATTCTGGCTAATAGTCCGCATTTTAATCTCACATCATATATTTCAAATTTACGATCTTTATTCAAAGAAATCTATATGCAAACAATTATTGAAATAAATCCTCGGAAATTTTATTTTTGCTAAGATCAAGCTGTTACAAGACAAACGGAATTAAGTTTAAAGCAAATACTTTCGTATTACAAACTTGAAATGGATTTTAAATGAATCGCCACAGTTTAAAAATAATTTACTTTCCTAATTGTCTTCTATGTGATTATACTAAATAACAGCTAACTTATTTAAAACTATAATCCCAGAAAATATTTCTTCTCTTACGGGCAAATTAAGATCATGTTCTTCATTCAAATTTATATAATCGACACCTTTTAGCTCATTTTTAAAGCTTTAGCAACACGTATATACTTTGAAATTGAAAAAAATATTTTAAAGAGATATAGGCAATTATAGCTTATTATTTAAGTCAAGAAGTATATTGTTGAAAATAAATAAATAAATTATAGTTTATTTTGTAAGTAGCATTTATTCTCATCTTACATTTTACCAGCATTTGTTTTTATTATCATGAGAGAGCATGATGTTGCTTTGGTTTGAGGATCTTTGAAGCCTCAAAATGCGTAGGCAACAACTTGTTGAAGCTCAAAATTTGTAGGCAACGAGAATTGACGATTTATTGCTTTTGAGCCACCCATTTTTTGCTTTTAGTTTATTAGAAAATAATGTAGAAATTGTCACATTTGGCAATTTATCGACTATTAAAGTTACAACTTTGAGCAAATGTCCACCATGTATCTGATTCTCCTGTTTAGGAGCTCGACCGATTTTGAGAAGAAAGGGGGGGGGGAGGAACCATCGTTTTTATAAATATCAACGCATGCTCAATATGACAGTCTCGTGATTATTTCAAACCGGTTTAAACTAGTTAATGACAAATTAATTAAGACAAATAAAGAATTTAAAAATAATAATGTTCGCAAATGTTAACTCGAAATTTGCAATCGTAGATTTCATTTTTTGGGGGATTGTTTTTATAATGTGGATTTAAGTAATTATATTACACATAAGAAGGGTACCAACAAAATGGCCTTTAATTTTCATCACATCCTGTGGCGGATTTCGGAGAAAAGCAATGCACATTATGAAGCCTTCGCTTAAGCTCAATTTAGTTAAAACCTATCACGTTTTTAGCATAACGAACGTATTATATTTCATTTTTGATTATTTTTTTATTTTATTAAACTGAAAAAAAATTATATCTTATAATTTATTTATTATGACATTTTTGTGCGAAGCAGAATTATTCAAACAGATGCCTAGAATTCATAAACAATATAATAAGAAAATGAACCTAATAAAAAATATAAACTGATCCTCCATAATCCACAGATTCCTAATATTTTACAATTAAGTGAATTTGTTTTTATTTTTTACATAATTAAGGTATGCGAATATTTTTGCGAGGAATTTTCTGAAAAACGCCTAAAAATACTTGCATAAAAAAGATTGAAAAAACATTTTTGAAATAGAAACATACCAATTAAGTGGAGAATTTAAAAAAATTTGGAAAAAAGGACTTATTTTTGCCTAAAAATTAGTATAAAGCTAAAATGTTTTAGTTTAGAGATGAAATGATTTCTTATGCAGATATCTTGATCGATAACTTGCAGATAGCTTGAAGAATATACTATCTAGTTCCTAAATTAAAAAAAAAAGAATCCATGGAAAGAGAAAAGAAATTTCCATCCATACTTTAAATATTACGGTTTGACTGATAAATAGTACGACAGTTTTAATTTTTTTCACATTATGAAGCACTAAAATAGCTTTAAAATACTTCTAAATCAACAGATTATTTGTTGTCTTGTTCAAGAACTGCAGAACATTTTAAGAAATTATAATATCAAAATTTGAGCAAAAACTATTCAACACATATTGATTTTTGAGAAAAAAAATTGAATAACGAAAAATTGATATTTCGGAAGAAATTCTGTCAAAGACTAGAATTATAGATTAAAAGCATCTAAATATATAAGCGAATTAAAAGAAAATATAAAAATCAGTGTAACTTAAAAAAAGACTTAGAAACCAAATTTTAACGGTTTTATAAAGAAACCTGTTTAAGCATTAAAAACATGAAATAAAAAGGTTTCATAATTTCGTAAAAAATTTACTTTTCAACATAGTCACCTCCATTAATTTATTCGTCAACTAGACACTAAAGATACCTGCATGGCATTTGATCCAACCATCTAAGCAATCGAATAACTCTATATCATTTTCGTGTATAGCTCAAAAGCAGATTTCTTTAATATATTTATTTTTCTGCATATTTTCTTAAAATTTCTGAGAATTTCGATTATGAAAAAAAAATCATTTCTAACAGGTTTTTCCTTTCTAAATCAAAATAAATGACTACCCAAAGAGAAAAGATTGGGTTGTAGTGAAAAATGTTATTACATGAGCTTTCTCCTTCAGAGCGAATGAAATGTAAACCTTTCTACAAATGAATTAAATGTCAAATGCAATTTGTTTATCTTTATTGGATTCCTTCAAAATTTTAACATTGGAATTCACTTTTCAAAGCGAAGCTTACATTTATTATGTGGTATTCTTAAAATAAAAATTGATTCTTTTAATAATCCATACTTATTTCGAAGATTCTTTAACTTCTTACAAATAAATTTGAAAAAAATAATTTCTTTTTCAAGGAGAAAAAAAACAAAAAACGAAATATTAAAATTATAGACAAAAAAAAATAATCTAAAATGCCTGGTAATATTTTATTCAATTTGAAGATAAAAGTAGCAATATAATTCGATATTTAATTTTTATTTTCGAACTGCAGCAATATGTAGTTATTTCTTAGCTTATGATTAAAACGTTGAAAAAAATTATTATGAAATTTCAAACAATTATTATCTCTTGGAGAATTAGATTATATGTCGTGTAGGAAAAAGTACCGTTCCCGAGATAAAAAAGGAAAACCAAGAAATCGAATATAGAATTGCTTCAAAAAATTTACAGAAAAAAAGTAATTCTTAAAAAATTACTTACGATTGATTGAAATTAAGTCAATAAACATTTTGTTTCTCATCCTTTTATGTTTCAAAAAATTGCATTATTTTTTTACGTTAATGTACACTTTTTATAGATCATTCTTTTAAATTCTACCAATAATCTCAATATTCGGAATTTTCAAACTAATAATTTTATTTAAATAAATAATATACTTTTCATATTAGGCCCTAGAGTATATTTAATTGCTATTTTCAAACCTTCCGAAAGACAACTAAAGATAATTCTGCATTAAAAAAAAGGATGAGGGTACAAAACGACTAAGTACAACATTCACCATTAAAAATAATTATGTTCGTTGACAAGACGGTTAATTACAGTTCACAGCGAACGACTTCAAAAAAAAAATAATGGATTTAAAGTTACCATTGTTGGAGCACCAAATACATGTTTACTTTTTTAATTCTGCTTTAAAGTGACTCATTTTTAAAATCAATTATTTAAGAAAGCACTTTCAAAGGATTAAAAGTTTTTTTTCATTTCATAATTTTTAGGCTTTAATTCAAAGCCATCTAACTTCTGTAATTGAAATCGTTAGACTTCTTTTATATGAGATAAAAATAATTTACACGAATTGTATTGGCAAACACGGAAAAAATTTCAATTAATTATTTTTACATATCAGTAATTTGCTTCCCCGTCAAGAAACTTTTAAGCATGAATATTTCTTTTTCATTTTTGGACATCTTTCCATTAAACAAATCCACTTAACCATGAACCCACTTAAATTTTCTAAACAAAAGATTTTGTAATTTTTCCGCCTGTTACTTTTGAAATTAAAAAAAAAGTAAAGTAAAAGAAAATCATTAATTCCTTTTCCGTACATCTGCATAGTCCAAGAAGTGTTGCATGAAATGCGACAAATAAGTTATGGCGGCAGAGAGATCTCAAACCCGATATTATGCTTTTGAAAAATCAAAAAGATTAACAAAAAAAAATATCCATTAAAGAGTAACAATTTTAATCGAATATACATTAAGATTAATTGAAAGAAAAACCTCGAGCGTTCCTTCGTATCGAAAGATGCATCAGCTTTAGCGCAAGCAAACTCGAGCAAAGCTCGTCAGACGACTTTTTTTTCTCCTTTTAACTCATTTTTTTATTCTTTACCTTGCTTCAGCGTAAACATGGCGTCTGTTTGGTTCATTTACATTTTGAGAGTCGAAAGCTTTTTCTTTATTCGCTATTTGTTTAAAAAAAAAAGGAATTTATGGTCGCCTGATGTAATCGAATGTGTGGAAACAGGCTGTTTCGCTTCAGAAACGCGGAAGAAAACACCACTGTTTTATTATTATAATTTCTTTTCGTTCCAGGTTTTATCTTTTCGCTTTCCGAGTTTCAAGCGAGAGACAATCTTGAGAGAGAAGGACGAACATGGTGCTATGCTGCCTTCAACAAAATAACAATTATGAATGTCCCTGGATTATTAATCATATACAATCATTTAATTAAATTCATCTTGATTTTTTTTTTCAGTCTTCGTAAGCTTAGAGCGATCGGAGATGGAAATTTAGGTCATATCAATTCTTTCTTTAACCCCATCAAATGTATTGAATTTAAGAAATATTTTACTAAGATGATTTTTTTTGCTATGTTTATCTGGATAAAAAAATAATTTCAAATTTTATTCATAGCTATGTGATTGAATGAATTCAAATTAATCTGAGGAAGAGTTAGAGAATTATGAGAATAAAATTATTTGCTATTGTGGGCTTTTTTTTTAGTATCTGAACTGTATATCAAAGAAGACATTAAGAAATTTAATTAATATTCAACTTCACAGTAAAAGCTAAGGATTAGTTGACTTATACTCAAATTCACTTCACTGAACGGTGGTCATCTAAATAATTTTAAAAAATTAATTTTGATTTTTTTATGTATAGTTTGTGGCATAGCAAAATTAAAAACGTAAATAACTGAAAAATTTGCAATCTGCAAAAATTCGCAGATTTGAAGGTATTTGTAGATTGAAAACTAAAGAGACAATTATTATGCTTCAGCGTTAGTTATTAAACTTATTAATTATAACAATTTTTAAGAAATAAAATCGAACAGATTTCAATGCTTTTGTTAATTATCACCCCAATCACCCCCAAATGAAAAAAAAAGAATGAAATGTATACAAAATAATTAAGTTTTATTTCTGTAAGTTTCTTCATAAGAAAACGTAAAAAGTAAAAAAAGATTTTAGATTATGATAACGATATTTTAAAATTAATGTATTTGTTAGATTATAAGCTTATTTTGAATGTTGAAAATAATTAAATCAAATAACCAATTATGTAATAAAAATTTGAAATTTTCTTTTAATTAATTTTTTTATAAATCAGTCTCAGTAAGCAAACTGTCAAAGATTCAAAACAAGTCTTTATAAACTAGATTTCAGTAAAAAAAAAAAAAAAAAAAATACAAAACCAGTAAAAGAAACAACCATTTCACAATTGCGCATTAAAAATATTTCCAATTTATAAATATAAACGAATAAGAGCAATGATGAAAATTATAAGAAAAGTGCAGAATTTGCTTGATATTTTTTATAAAGAAACTATAGCTTATTATAATGTCAATTTCATAAAATTTAGAAGAAATTTTAAACAAATTTTTACCAATGATAAATTTTTTTATTGAGATGAATTCCTTTGACATATTGAATAACTTAAACTTATAATAGAACAAAACTGTATTATGCAATGAGATTAATTGGGCTGTAACCCAGGAATGCCGTAGATCCAAGGGAACTTAAAATTTGAATTTTATTGATTATAATTTTAAGAATGTTTTAAAAGGGAAATATGATCATGGCATATAACTAAACATAACGAATTTCATTAATATTCTACAGACGATTGAGCTCAAAATATAATTTTACAGAGGCAATGCATCAGCAAAATTTAAACCGTAAATGCTCGAACATTCAAAAAAAGAAATTCTCTGACGATTTCCATGTCCCCCAAATGAATATGTCGAGTGTTTCAAACAAAGCAAGCCTTCAATTAATGTTACATAACAGAAATTACTTAGATTATCAATAATGAACTTACTAGCGCAGTGCTGTTACTTAACATCGCAGAATACACATTTCCTTAATATAAAAACTGTCAAATTTTCTTAAATATTGATAGCACAAATTGTAAAGTTAGAAAGTCATTTTAGACACCAAAAAAGAATAAATAATATTCACGATTGTCATTATAATAACCTTAGCACTAGAAAATACAGATCAAGTCAAAAATAGTAATAGATACACCACAAATAATTTACTAAACATATTCATATTAATCAAATGAATAATGCTTTAAAGAAGAAATAGAATGCTAATATAAATATGTAAGCATATTACAGTTTCATTAATTTATATATATTATATATATTATATTAAATAATTAATATATATTATTATATATAATATAATATAATAATATATATTAATTATTTATATACATTATTATTATATTATATTAACAAAATTTTTTTTTATTGTAAAATATTTTTCTTATTCTAAAAATTAAAGCATATATTTTACATCGAATGATTAAAAAAGGATTAAATTAATAATTGAACCACTGTGATATCATTGAACCATTATATTATAACTGTTCAGTGGTTAATTGAACCATTATAATATAATGCTCAATGATATTATTTTAATATTAAATTTATTATCACATTTTTACTTAACAATTTAAAAAATTTTTATGATGTAACTGTCAAAATTAATTGTACACAATGGCTAAAGTTGGTAAAAAAATCTTAATGACAATTTTTGTATTTCATTTATCTTAATATCTAGATAATTTCTTTGGACAGTAGATATTAAATTATTAGTTACGCTTATGATCAAGGGAATCGTTAATAAATTTGAGTTCAAAGTGCTCATATATATATTAAGAAGGACATACATATGGAATAGTTCTAACTCTTTCATCTGGAATTGTTCGTCAGATTTTATTGATTTATCATATATTCTGATTACTTATGAAAGCAAATAGTTTTAATTATAAATTTTCTCTAAAATTACTATTCATTTTCTAATAGATTTTTGAAACATTAATATTCACTTTGCAATAGATTTTTGAAAAATTAATATTCATTTTGTTATAGATTTTTGAAAAATTAATATTCATTTTCAAATATAAATTTGAAAATAATTTATACATATTTTTATTACTTAGAAAATCACATCCATACGTTTGAAGATTTCAAACCATAATTTTGAAAATAATACATTTCAAAGCAGCATTTAATATTTCCGGTCTGCAAGAATTTTCGAATATTAACGGTAAACACCAATAAGAAAATGAATTGACATTCAAACTAAAAAGTCTTAGTATAATAAATAATTTTTTTATTTTTAAGCATTAAATGAACTCACCAATTAATAAAAGCAAAGAAAAAAATTGCAGTAATGGATTCCCATTCTTCTGTTCAACACAAATTTACTTGATATTTATTGAAATATTTCACAAGCATAATTCTTTGTATTAAACAAATTTTTAAAATGTATTTTTTACAAAGAAACATTCTATTGCTGGTGTCATTGAGAAAAAGAAAAATGGAAGAACAAACGAGAAATAAATTTATATAAACCAAACGATAATTTCAGTGATGGACAGTAAGTCACAAATAACAGAAAGAAGTGGAAATATTTTCACATTTTATAAAAGCAGATTATTCAGCTGCTTGTCTTTATTATGTTTTTTGAATGAAACACAGATCAGATCAGAAAATTTACAATGACTCAAAATATTGAGAGTACACCTTACTTTTACTTGATAAATCCGACTTTCAATATAAATAACACATTACCGAGAAGTGCAAACGTGTTTTTATTTTTTGCACTTAACAAATGATTTACTTTAAAGTAAAAATAAAGAAAAATCAACGAAAACCTTATAAGTTCGTAAGCTTTAGACGCATTTTAAATAAACATACGTAGAATTGTTCCGCAAAAAATTGAGAGTGCACCAATGAAATTTTTGCAATATCTCGCATAGAAAGAAAGTTTCAATATTAATTTGTATGTCTTTTGGCTCTTATAACGGCCTCTAAACGTCGTGGTTCCAATTCGACCAATTTTTGGTGGCTCTGAAGATATTTTACCTCACTTTTCTTGCAATACTTGTTTTAAATTAGTTATCTTTCTTAGTTTGTGTTTTTGAACCACATTTTCGGGTATGACCCACGAATATTCAACCGCATTGATATAGGGGTACTGTGGTATTGTGTGTAACTGTTGTTTACATTGAAGAAGACAGCATATTTTTTCATGTGCATTCAACTTGGGGTCTTTGGCCTATTGGAAAATGAAATTTTTATCTAAACTCAAATTTTTACTTTAAATTGCTGCGAAGTATATCCAAGTAAACCATATGGTTCATTATACTATCTAAGAATTACATTTCTTACCCCGTCAACCTCAAATCATAACGAGTCCCAGCCCTGTTTAACTGTAGGGCGTAAATTTTTTTGCAGTAAAAGCAGTATTGGGCTTTCTCCATAGAATATGTTGACTGTCACTGCCAAAAATGATGAGTTTTTTTCATCACTAAATATAACTTTCTTCAACAAGTTATTGGTCTTCCATTGATCAGTTTTTGGAAACTTCAAATGGTGTTTCTGAATTTCCAAGCTGGTGAACGTTTTCTCTCTAAAAACGTGACATTTATATCCAGCTTGTCTAATGTCATTTCGCACGGTTTCAACACTTACACTTCTGCCTAAGATTTGAAAAGTTTCTACAGCAAGTTTAATAAGGCATACAGACGCAGCAATCTAAGCGAACGTGTTAAAAATTCTGAAAGTCTGAGGGCCATACTTAGTAAAGTGGTCCAAAAACACTAAATAAAGAAGCAAAACCCATTTAAAACAAATGCTGCAAGTAAAATGAGGTAAAATATCTTCAGAACTATCAAAAATTGGTCGAATGGGTACGACGACGTTTAGAGGCCATTATAAGAGCCAAAAGGCATGGAACTTAAAAGTGACACATCGTTTCTATGCGAGGCATTACAAAAATTTCATTGGTGCTCCCTCAATTTTTTGAGGCAAAATTCTAGGTACGTTTATTTTAAATGTTTCTGAAACTTTCGAACTTATAAGGTTTTCTTTGATTTTTCTTCATTTTTATTCTAAAGTAAACCATTTGTTATGTGTAAAAATAAAAACACGTTTGCACTTCTCGGTGATGTTTAATGTGAGCGATGCAATTTAAATTTTATTAATTTTTAAAATTGAATTACGTAGAAAAACATTTATTTACGAGTATATGCAAACACTTCCGTAAATTGACTCAATCACTGTAAAATGTTTTTTAGAATTAATGTAAGAAAAACATTAGGCTCTAAAATATTTATTGAGTCATATGTTCATTTTCAAGCATATAAATCAAAGTTCGTTCTGCTTATTCCCAAAAGCATTTTTATAAAATGCAAAAGTTTTTGTTAAACATTTAATTTCACATAAATAAGATTTATTGTTGAAATATTCACTAAATAGAATTGAAAAAATATTTTTAGGAAAAAAAGAATGATTTTTAAATAAACCGATTTAATTTTTCCCCAGAAATCCTACTTTTCGTTATACTAGTGGGAGGATATTGCATTTTAGTTTCATGGCATTATTATTTTTAATAATTTACCAGCATTCAAGATAAGCATATTAGTTTTGAATAACAGTTTTGGTAATTTCTCTGGAGATTTAAATAATGCATAAAACTCATGAATACGATGCAGAAGTCAGTCTTCACTTCATTTATTTACAAACATTTTTAAAAGAACTGCGATGCAATTTATATCTTTATTTATACTACTAAGAAACTCTTCTTTTCTTAGAAGAACTGATATCTGGAAATTCGTTAGCTTCTGAAGTACCTTTTTTTAAAACGAAAATAAACTACCGCTCTCGTCAGGCACTTAAGTAATCTACTTTGAATAATTACAACAACTTCTTTTATGTTTTTCTTCTAACAGACGATTTAACATTCTGCTGAAAGTTTCGAAATTTTTCAGCCACTTTTAACTCTCACGAACGTTTCTTGGGAACTATAAAACGAATAATAGAGTTCTCAGAAAATATAGCAAGTACAAACAAAATCTTAAAAATAATAAAAGCAGATAACGAGCTTTAATATCTTACAATAGCTTTATACTAAGTTTGATAAAATGATAATATTCTTGTTCGAAAATGAATAAATAAATACTTGGAGGAAATTACATATTTATCATACAGCTAGACGAACAGAATCAAATTCTTCATTCTTTTTTAAAGCATTATTACTCGAATTCAAATTCACGATGTTATTTAGAAAAATAAAAAAAGAACTGTTAAGTATTCTCACTATTTTGTTTATTCCAAGCCATGACAGTTAGGAGAAGAATTTACGCTGTTTGTTTCTCCAATTATCACCTCTGTTCTGCCGAAATAATATGTTTACGATTTTGGAAGGAAGAGCTCTTTTTTGTTTTTGTTCTCGCCAAACTTTTGTTTCAGTGCCAAGAAACATGGACAAGTTTAAAAAAACGTATTTTATTATTCGATGCCGGAATTTCGGTTTTCTTTGTTCGTGATGCAGGATTCACAAAACATAATTATCTGGGGAAATTAAACATGAGGTAAACGATCGCTTGAATATGGTATATATTTAATTGGTAATGTTGTTCATTAGGCTTTGTAAATTCTGATGCATATCTTGTTAAACATTCACGGATTAAGTAGAATTTAGTTTTTATTATAAAAAAACACTTGAAGAATCTACGAATATAGTAATTGCTGACGCTTAAGTTCAGAATAATTAAGCTCATGGTAGAATTCTAATTTTTGTTATTCCTAAAAGTATGTCTTTATTTGAGTACAGTCTGATCTTTAAAAGCAATTCTTAATGTTCAAATCTTATTTTTATAGGCCTTATTAGCATATTTTAAATAAAAATTTGTACTGCATTGAATACCTTTCATTTAAGTATTACATTTCAATAACATATTTATAAATTTTTGTTTATTTTTTTAAAATGGAAATATCGTAATATGGTAGCAAAGTCTAGATTTAAGATTTAAACTGTAGAGTATGAATTCATTTCCACTAAGATGTTCTGAGTATGCAGTTTGGGGAATATCAAATCCGTCAGTCAAATGTTCTCTAAATAAGTTGGAAATTAGAAATTATAGATAGAGGTTATATGAAAATATACAGTTATAGGAAAATCTACAGAATCCCGTTATATGAAATTATACAGTTATATGAAAATCTACAGATACCCGTTATATGAAAATATACAGAATTGAGGTCAGTCACCAAATAGCTTTCGTGTGTGTTTAAAACGGTGTATTAAGGAAATTAAATTTCATTTGGACGTTTTTAACTAAAGTGATTGAATTATTTCCTTACTAATAGTATTTGCTGCTTCAAATGATTCTTTTTTTTTTCGCCTTACTCAAGGAGTAGTTTAATGGAAACTTTAAAATTTCTTTTCTTCTTGCTTATTAAAATTCGTTTCTAATTTTCACATTTAAATGTCACTTATTCTTTACCAAAAAGCTTAACTTGAGATTTTCTGACCACAAGATCAATTCTCGCTGATTTGTAAAACGTAACAATATTTGAATCAAATAATATTATAACGTATCATTCCCTTTTTTTTTCAAGTTTCTTTTCTGCTAACTATAGTTTCTAATTGCATGCGTTTTGACATCATTTCTTCAATGAATTGTGGAAGGGGTTGCTCCTATCCTACTTAATTCAGGAGATGTGGTCATTAAATATATTAGCTATATTACAAACTCAGTTATTGCTCACTTGTAAGATGCTATTAAAAACTCATGGTGAGCATTTGCCATTAATATGTATTCATGGTGAAAATTTGGTATTGTATATACTCATATTGAATATTTCGCAATATATATATAAACATGGTTAAAATTTGACAATGTATATACTCATGTTGAGTATTTCACAATATATATAATCCTTGTGTATATCCTCAAGACATATATCTTGATTTACATGTATTCATTGGTAAACATTTGACAATATATATATTCTTGGCGAGTATTCGCACTCAAATATTATATATCGGGCTTTCCATATATACTCTTTATTATATATATATATATATATATATATATATATATATATATATATATATATACTTTCTACATAACATCTGCTGGGTATGGGTACCTCGAAGCATCTAGATATCTTAGAGTTTATAATGCTGATTTAATTCCAATAACCTTATGTATTGGATTTTTTTGAAGAAATTGGTTTATATTTATTGGTTTATATATCCAATAACCTTATTATTGGATTATTTTGAAGAAATTGGCTCGTTTGGAGAATTATTATTGTGTAAACAAAGGTACGTTTTCAGATACTTATCATTGGACAATAGAACATATGTCCAAATACTTTTTAAATAAAAGTTTGACAGAGAAGTAGGAAAGTATATTTTTCTTTGCCTTAATTTAGTTTAGTTTAATTTAATCCAATTTTTCTTTTTTATCATGATTAATCAAGTAGTTATCACATTTGAAGTTATTCTTAATGATAAGAGAGTAAGACTATAAAAAGTATTGGATGACTGAGGAATTTGTTCTAAGATAGAAAGGAGTAAATTCTAATGATTTTCTACTTTCCCAGAATGCTTGTTGAGCGATTAAAAATTACACAGTTGTGGTAATTTATTTCTCATAAATATAAGGTTCAATTCTTCTTCAAATTATTATATCTATCTATCATTCTAATAAACATATCTAAAAAATCTTTTTTAATCGCATCTTTAAATTATTTTAACTTCATAAAATGCCGTCTTCCTTCACTATACTTTACAGGTCTCGACATGAAGTTGAATTTGCTTTTCTTTCATTTTATCATTCCATATCAGATTAGAGTATTAGATTCCAAGTTTTAAAAATTTTATTTAACGTTTTCAGGAGATAATGCAAGTTGATGCATACCACTTTCAAAAACAGTTATACTTTTAATCCAAATCAATTAACGGAGCTATTAAATCTCTGCTTTTAACTTCTAATCTATATAAATAAAAATGAATGTTTGTCTGTATGTCTTATGCCCTGCCGTACCGCTCATTGGATTGCAATAAAACTTTGAAAATTTATTACTTGCATTTACGGGCTGGTTATAGGCATAGTAAAATTATGTAATCTATTTACTGCTTCTATTAATCAAGGATTTTTCCAGATTAACTCGCCAAGGAAACAACGCATTCAGTAAAGGTGCTAAATTCAAGCTAGAGGCTAATATTGTAAGTAAATGCTATGATAGTCGTTCTCTGAGGTAACAGCCTTATTAGAGAGTACGCAAGAAAGTTTTTGGGAAAGCACTCCTATAGGATTGAAATCTACATAAATAAAAATGAATGTTTGTATGTCTCTTAAGCCTTCCTAAACCGTTCATCCGATTGCGATGAAATTTGGTCAGCTCATTATTTACATCTACGGAACGGTTATAAGAATAGTACAATTACCTAAAAAAATTTGAATCTCAACGGCCTTTATTTATCAAAGATTAATCTCCACATAACTCGCCAAGGCGACAGATTTTGTAGAAATGCTAAATCCAAATTAAAGGTTAATGTTTTGTGGCTATAGTATGCAAATGTCATGCAAGTCATTTTCAGTGGTAACAACTTTATTACAGATTATGCGAGAAAGTTTTTGGGAAATCAACCTGAGGGTTTTACATTTTAATAAAATTTTAGAGCTTTTCGTAGTAATCACCAGAAATATTGGATTACAAATAATTTTGCACCATCTTAACTTTCAAAAATTATCTTTTCAACTAAATTAACGACATTGTGGCATAAATAGGTTTTCTAAAAATAAATTTGAAATTTCTGAACGAATATTAAACGAGTCATGGGATAAATAAATAGTTTCTTTCATTACCATTCTGAAAGAACGCCTAGTTTTATAATTCTAAAAGAATTACACAAATCCAATATATAAAAGTGAGTGTATGTTTGTTCGTATTTTATATATTGTCGTACCGTTCATCCTATTTCGAAAAAACATATCAAAATTATTGATTTCACTTAATATTATTTTTTTTTGGCGGCAGCAATGCTCCAGTTACCAGCTAGTTGGATAATATGCAAGAGCTTCATCCAACTGAATTATGAATTCTTTAAAGCTAAATGTGATCTCTCAAAATCTCCAAGACTAAAATGGAAGTAAATGATTAACTAAAATTGAAACCTCACCACATAGGCTCCAGATTTCAGTTTGCACTGTAATACATGCCACGGATATATGCTGGAGTGAAGTTCTCTTTCCTGGTCAGATGAAAAACAAAAACGTTAAGATGTCCCAGACAGATTAAAGTACTACTTGCAGATAAGAACCTAAACTAATAAGTCGAAACTTATGAGGGAGTTTTATGATAGTCAAGGCTCACTTTAGTAATGAGCCTTCATTAATCCTGAGATTTCGTTAATTTTGTAATCTGATTTCTCTAATTATGGAGAGATTAGTGTAATATTTTTGTTTAATTTACCAATTTTCCTATAATTCACCTAATAATTAATTAACCTATGTATTTTATTTCATTTGAATCACGGGTCGTATTAAAATTATAAAATGTTTTTGACTGTTTTATTCCAATAATGTATTTCTATATTTGAATTAATCTACTGAAGAAAGTGAAAACATTGTTGAGTTTATAATTGGATCTAGCAACGTATTTCATGTTTTAATTTTGTTTTTTTATGTGAAAAATAAAATTGCTTTCATTCTAAATTAATATTTGTTGTTTCTGATATAATAAGAAAAAAATATATCAAAGTATTATTTATGATGAGTACGAAATAAAGAAAAAAGAAGGTTCTTTCCTTTTTCTTTATTGAAAACTGTTTTAAGAAATGTTCAATGACTTTTAATAGTCTCGAGTTTCGTTCAAATTAATTACACAACAAAAATAGGAAACTGACATATTCTGTATTTGATTGACATGCTATCATTTAAAATAATTTATGAAGTATTTTCACATAAAATAATTACTAAACTAGTATTGTATGTATTATGCATATTCTGACATTTCTCTGTTTAGGTAGAAAGACATTAGGAAACATTTCTTTGAGTCATGCATAAGAATATGGTAATGTTGCCATTAAAACATGTTAATCAGAAGTGAAATAAATAAAAATCGTATAATATGCTTTGAAACGGACTTCTTAAAATATCTTTAATTTCATTTTCAAAATGTTTACAGCGTCCTATTTCCAAGTTTAACATAGTTATAATTTATTATTTCCAATTTAATGTAGACAGATTGCTATGTAATAAACAAAGTATTGTCATATCCATGTTACTCTCCAAACTCAACTCATCAGCTTAGATGATCGTATTTTAATTCATCAATAGATAAAACTTTATTTGTATGAAAATGCATCTGACAAACAAATCGTGCTAATTAAAATTACTTAACATCTGCATTTTAATTATATTAAATCCGCCGAAAGACTGATAACTGTCTTAATTTGAAATATGTGAAATTTAATCAAAATTTCTCATTTTTGTTGACTGAACCGATAGTACATAAATCTCTAATATATGTATACAAATCATAATTATTGGAGTTGCCCATACCTTGTATCATTAGTGAATGTAATAACTTTTTGAAACCTCAATTTCCTGAAATTATTTATTCCTATAGTTTTTTGAAAACTTTATTCTGTAAAAGAATTTATCCCACAATTTGTTGAAATCTTAAATTCTGTAGGCGAATTTATCCCTATAATTTTTTAAACTTTAATTATCTAGGAGAGTTTATAATAACAGCGTATTCAGTCATTTAAATTTATTTTGAGGGAAAAAATTAAAGCATGTCGGATGTGAAATAAAATTTCAAATTAAATAATATTTATCCCTAATATCTATCATACAATTGTTGTCTTCAAAATGCTGAAAAGTTTTTGTATACAAAAATTACCAATTTATTTATTAAAATCACTTTTGATTATTAAACAAATTATCATTATAATCATTTACTACAAATTTAATATAAAACATATAATTTAATTATTAACATTTATTAAACATGCTATATATTACAAATAATTTTAACCATCATATTTTGTTAAAATTATTGTTGCAATCAGTCTAGATTGAATTTGTTACAGTTAAATTGTTCGGGCAAATAAACTTTATAGTTGGTTTCGCCAACAAATTACAAAAGATTCAACATAGTATTAATTTTCGCCTTTGTTAAATCACCTGTATCTCTGATTTTTTTCCTGAACTTCTGATAATATTTCAAGTGTTGCGTATTTCTAGAATGTTAATTCATATATTTCTGAAGAGATTCCCAGTTGCAACTTTTCCACAAAAAAGAGCAAATAAGCGAAAAATGTTAACTATGCATTTTTAAATAGGTCAGATAACACTCGAACCACGTGCTCGAGTGTTGCGCGATAACTTTTAGAGTAAACCGTTTTATAACATAAATTCAGCCTGCATCAACAGTCTTATAGATTGTTAGAGTTGCTGTCTTGTGCAAGTTTCTCTAGTGCTGGCTCAGCAGTAAAAGTTGTTATCTGTGATGTGGATGTACGAAATTCAAAACAGAAAGCTGATAAAGCATGCGAAAAACTGCCAAATATTCGTTTTTTCTCCTTAAAAAAAAGAAAAGTTATCTTTAAGTTCAAGTATCTTACCTTTATTGTAATATTTTCAGCATGTCAAAATCGAATATAATGCGTAGGTATGCTTGAACATTCAACGCAAAGATTTTTCTCGTGATTTAAATCTCTTGTTGCAACAGTCACGTGGAAAATATTACTATTTATTTTTTCTAAAATTTAAGTAACTTATTTTTCTCTAATCTGCGATTAAAATCTTTACCAGTAAATATACTTATTACAAAAGATTTTATAATTTAAATGGCTGGCCACATTTTCCCCATGTATCACGAGAGCATGAATTTATAACCAAATGAACCTATATCTTTAATGGTTTTTGTTTGTTGTACCTTGCATTTGTTGTTTTTCATTGCAATCAAAGTTAGCCGTGTATTTGCTGTTTTTCATTGCAATAAAAGTTAAATTTGGAACAATTATTCTTAATGATAATGATAATAAATTTCTTAATGCTGATATAAATGAATTTCCATAAAAACACAGTACATAAGTTCTTTGTTATCCTCTCATATACGCCGATTTCCTTTCTTATTGTGAATATTTTTAAAAAGCGAAAATTTTGATCATGTCTTTTTTGGCTAATGTTTTACTGTGCATTTGAAATCACAATGATAATAGTAAAAAAAAATATTAACTTTGATATGGATAAATTTTTATAAAAAAGCATTATAAAATACAGAATCTTTGTATTTTTTATGAAACATAAAATACATAATCTGTGTATGTATTTTTATGAAACATTATAAAATACATAATCTATACTAATAATATAAATGTAAAAGTTTAGATATATGGATGGATGTTTGTTACTCAATTACGCCAGAACGGCTGAACGGAATTGGATGAATTTCAGCACAAAGATAGATTATAGTCAGTAATAGAACATAGGCTACTTTTTATTCCGGTTAATTGAGTGATAAATTTTTTATTAATTAAAAACTAACTTTCGAGCCAAAAAGCTGATGCCAAATCCCTACAAAGGCTCCATTTGATTTTCCCCAACAGAAGTGAGGTTAGGGTTAGCATGATTTCGACTGATTATTTCAAACGATTCTGCTTATTTTCTTAGTGTTTGATGTATTAAAATCAAACGTTGTTAATTAATCGATCTTTCGGATTCATTATGAAGTACTTTTAAGTTAAAATAAAACAGAAAAAAGGAAATAAAAAAATCTAATCTGCATTGCATTACCCCAGCTGGTGTAGGAAAGTCAAGTGTTTTCGTTAGGCCAACTGACGTTGAAAGTTCCCTCGTGATTACTGAACACTGTATTTTCATTTAAATTAAAAGATTAAAATTCAATGTGTATAATACTGTTGTAGCTATCTCAATCTCAATCACTAAATAAAATGGATTCGACTTGATTTTAAAGAAATATGAGCTTGAGATGCTGTTTTGTTTTATTTCAGGTGCACATTGTAAATAAATTGTTTATAGGTTAGTTGTGTACTTTAAAATTGGTTAAGTTGTATTTTTATGCTATATATTTTTTCGTTTATTCTTATAGTTTTAAGTACATTGTTTTTGGGAGAGTTTTTATCTTTTTGATTTGTTATTATTTGATAGTTTTTCGAAATGCCCGGAAACCGCAAATGTAATCTTTCGAAAAGGAGTAATCAAACTCGGGATGTAACAGTAACTAGAAGCAGAGAGTCGAATCTCAAGCAGAATTTAGAAGAATTAAGGAAGCGAAGCGACAAGCTGCATCTAGATAATCTGAAAAGCCATGAACGGTAGTGGAATAACGGAATTGATCAAACCGTCTTATACATACGCATTAAAATTTCCACGCGTACGAAGTCGCGGATAAAAGCTAGTGTGTTGATACACAAGCGCGCGCGCACACACGCGCGCACACACACACACACACACACACACACACACACACACACACACACAC
>JAPMOQ010056715.1:541184-555616 GCA_026543055.1 Argiope trifasciata
CACACACACACACACACACACACACACACACACACACACACACACACACACACACACACCTTTATCTATACTTATAATAAAGCTCAATGTGTGTGTGTGTGTGCGTGTGTGTGTGTGCGTGTGTGTGTGTGTGTGTTGGCGCTCTACAGGCCAGACCGTTGGACCTACAGCTACCAAATTTGGTACATGCATACCTTGGAGGTCCGGAATGTGCACCTCGGAGCCCGTTTTTCGAATTTTTAATTAGAATTTGAATTAATTAAAATTTAAGCGAAATTTCGACGTTTTTCCATTATAACTTCCGAAAATATTATTGCACAAACATGATTTTAGCATCAATTTAAAGATAAAAAAATTAGCTTTCTAACGGTGTCAGTTTTTTTGATTTATAACGTAAGCTTCTATTTTTAACGAATTTTTAAAGAAATATTTTAACCATGTTTTTATCACGTGAATGGATAAAATAAAAGAATGCCGGAAGTTCAAATAAAAAAAAAATTATCATCGCAAAATAAATCTACAGAAATGCAACTTTCAGCACGTGACAGGATAAAATAAAATAAATATAAAATGTGATATTTTCTTTAAAAAATAAATGCAAAGCAAAGGATTCTAAGATCGTTTGCAATATCTGTATCATTAATTCCATAAATTATCTTTATTTATAGTAAACCTGATTGAATTTAGACAGGATATGTATTGAAAACCCGACTTAATGGCATATTTATGTAATCGTTTGCAATATATTAATTCAATACTTTTTTCCCTTTCTCGCTTTCTTTGAAAAAAAAAAACATATTTCATATTTTGGCAACATCATCGAAAAAAACTTTTTTAATATTTTGGAAGCATAACCGATAGTTAAAACTGATTGATTTATAAAATTAAAGAATACTTTTAGGAAAAGGTGTTCTTTTAGAACTTTTCGTCTATCGCCTTAAAGAAAATATTGCTTTCAGGCCAATCAATTCCCGGAATTACTTCTAGGCTAATGAATATGTGATTTAATTGAAAATTTTAGAACGCATTACTCATGGCGAACCAGCTGGTCGCCAAAGGCGGCTAGTAATAAAATAAATTTAGACTAAAATAGAGGTTTCTTTTTCTATAAGCTAGCTATTACTTTTCACCGTTTCTAGCCCGCATTTGACAAATATGGCAACTTCGCTTTTTTTAAGCATGTTTATAGCTAAAATCGTTAAATTTTAGTAGGATTCTCATACTTCAAAGAATTTCTAAAAAAAGAGTAATATTTTAATTAGAAAACGACTCAAGGGAATTGTAAATACATCATGTAAGTAATAAAATGAAAATTATTTGAAATGTGCATTTAAAGATACACGATAATTTTTTAAAATTTACAAAAAATTTTAAAACAAAAAAGTGTGGCGAAATAATTGAAATTGAAATTAATGAGATTAGTCGTTTCCTTTATTTTTATTTTTAACACAAATTTTCTGATGCAACACTTTTTTAAATAAAAAAAATTTAAATAAAACCATAAACTCTAAGCGACTTATTCGCAAGGTTTTTTCAGTTCTGAATCATTTGCAAATTTTTTTTTCAGTTCTGAAATATATTTCAGACTTCAAAATAAACCTTAATCTAGACTTTTTCACTTTAGACGTTTTCTTCTTAGTTTGTATTTTAACGTTTGGTAGTTTTTGGGAAAAATAAAGAAAATAAGTCACTAATGGCAACAATCTCTTTTGCAACTCTAATTAAAATGAAATTTTAAAACCCTAATTGAATAATCCCTTTGAAGTTAACTTGTTAAAAAATCATAATTCAGATTGAATTGCGCTTTTTTTAATTTATGTCGAAATTTCAAACGATAGTCAGATAGGGATTTTTTTAAATTGAAGTTAATTTTTTATTTTATTTACGAATTATAATTTAAAAGAATTTAATAATTTCTAATCCTTCTAATTTCCTAATCTTTTTTATTTATCTTATTAAATTAAAATAAGCGAGTTAAAGAATGATTTAAATGGAATGTTTTTTTTTTGAGTTAATTTTTTTTTTTAATATTCCATTAAGTAAGAATGTAAAATAAAGTTTTTTTTAAGCTGAAAAAACAGCTTCGAGTTTGACAAGTTTGACGATAAAGTTCATTTAAAATTTATGGTGAAAGTAATAGAAGATACAGATGCCTCAAAGGCAAGGTGAATTCTATATGATTTTCTAGATAGATCGATTGTTTGGATATGGTTAAAGTGGAAATCAATTCTTATCGAAACATTTCAAAATTGTTTGAAAAACTTCTGAATTCGTATCCGAAGTTTCGTGAACTGTTTTCATTTGGAAGTCAGGATATAAAATAGTAATTCAAAATTAATTCGTGCTATTCAAATTTAAAAATAAATTCAACTATTTTCCAGTAATATAACAAAACAACAGTTTAAAGATTAAAAAGGTTTATTAATAAAGTTTAATTCAAAGCAATTCTCATTCTTATATTTATTCTTATTTTTGTTTTAATTGTTTCTCTTCATTTAAAATATTTCTTATTAAATATGTAAATAATTTATATTATTCAATGGTTGGGTTTTCTATTATAGTAATTATAGATCCTATGTCTGTATCAAAATATAATTTATTATTAACTTTATTGCTTCGAAAATCATTAAAACTGAATGTCGCAGAGATCCAGTTGATGATTTAAGTAGTTATAAAAAACGTACTTACAGTTCCCGATATATATATATATATATATATATATATATATATATATATATATATTCTACGATATTTTAACATCTAATATAAATCCAAATTAATTTCTAAAGTTTTATTTTAATTTAGCCCATAGTAACTTCATTATAAAAACGTTCTCTTATTTCCTGACCCGATTCCATGTTATTGACTTAATTCAAAAAATGCTTTGTAAAAACATTTAGTCAGCGAATCCCATGATGCGAGTGACTGATAAAAGTTGCTAATCAAAACAAATAGTTTTTTTAAAAAAGATCATTGTGTTTCCCCTGCTTAAGGATTTCTGCCCATGTGAATCTCACTGAGTAACTGAATAGTCTATAAGCGCTGTTAACAAATATTTTCCCTAACAGCGTAAGTAATATAAGACCCGGAATAAAATGATCGAGAGCTTTTCTTCATTTCTCTGTTTGTTGTTCTTTGTTGTGTGTGTGCACTTCGCTTGTACATAGACATAACTGCTATTTAGTGATGAAATAAAAAGATGCAAAAGCATCAAAAATCTTTTCACTGTCTTCTAATGCAATCTACTTCCAAAATTTTAAATTTTACATGCAAACATACACACAAGAAAAACTAAAGTACATAACATAGAAATCGTTTATATTACTTATTGTCGTATGGCAACGTCAAACATGAAGAAATCAGCATATGAATGCTACTGACTTGCTGCGTTGAATGTTTTTACAGCTGCTCTTACTTAATTAATCAAAATATTGTTAAATATGAAGAAGGCTGACGGTGTCAATGAAAACTCCTCGAAAATGTAAAACATATCAAGATAATGGGCAGCTGAACCAAATCAGAAAATAGGCTTAACCATCGCCAGATAGATAATCACAATTACTTGCTTTTGAAAATTTCTAAACTATTGTTAAAAACAACCACGGATTATTTTTACATTACCTTTAAACACAAAGAAGTAAAAATCCTAAATTTCATTTCCGTACAATTTGTTATTAACGATTAACAATTAATTTAAAAATAAATATAATAATATAATCAATTTATAGTAAAAAACATGTTCTTTCACGATAACTTGAAATTTGCAATCTTAGATTTCATGCGAAAAATTATTATTTTTAAGTCACTATTTATCTTAATTTAAGTCATTAATTCACAAATTTGAAACTATCACGAAATAGATCTATCTACTTATCCATTGTAATTCTTTTAAACTTTCAATTTTTCTAGCTGGCAAACAAGTTTGGAAGCTCGATCAATTTTGAGATGAAAAAAAATGCATCGTTTTTATAAATATCGACACATGCGTAATCTGACAGTTTTGTGATTATTTCAAACCTGTTTAAATTGGTTAATGTTTATATTAATTAAGACAGTCTATAAGAATTCAGAGAATGAATAATTTAGAAATCAAGTTATAACTTTCGTAGGCGATAAATTGCCAAATATGACAACCTTCTGCATTATTTTCTAATAACTTTAAAAGAGAAAAATACTAGTAGATGCTTCAGAAGTGATAAGTCGCCAATTTGTTGCCCATGTTGAGGCTTCAAAAACACCAAACCAAAGACCGCACATGATAACATTTTTTATTAATTTTCTCCTTTATATATATGTTATTCCCATTACAAAATCTCAGATTTTTCTAGAAATTTACATAAAATCAACCTAAATATAAGATTTTAATTTCTATTAAAATCCTGTAAGAATAAAAGTATTGGTATCTATATGCTTAAAACATTTGAAAGAGAGAAAGTTATGAGTGTTTACTTTTTTTTGATGCATAAAATTGGATAATCTTAGATCCAAGTTGAGTTCTTTCTTTTATTTTATTTTAATTGGAAGTTGATAAAGTTGTTCGATTCTGCTTAGCTAAGATAATAATTGTACATAGCACTTTTATAGTATAAACCAATAATAATTTAAATAACATATTCTCTAAATATATCATGGATGTTTACTTTCTTTTGACTCCCACCTAGATAATCGAAATTACATATTTTTGAAAACTGATATTCAAATCTTTCTAAAGTATTATCGCAAAAACTTATTTTGACATTACCTCAAAACTTTAAAGAAAATTCTATAGTTCAATTTTAATCTGTTTTTAATCTTTAATAACAAAGTTTCTTTTACTTTAATGAAATTCAGATTCATTCATCAAAATATTCAAATGCGTATATTGACCAATGTTAAAATAACATTTTAAAAAAATAACTTATCTTTATTGACTCAAAAGTAAGAATTTTGTGGCAATCGAAAATACATGAGCAATGGAAATAAACATGTATTACTCACCTCACCTGCGATAGCTCTTTTCTCGCCAAAATGAAGTCATATTTGACATTAATGCGAGTTGCTATTAAAATTGATCATTCAGTTATCAACACTACAGAGATCTGAAAAACACTAAACCATTTGTTGTTGTCGTGTCCGTGTTTTTCACGGAAAGGGGGTGCAGTAGCTTCTGAGGGTAAAGACCCCTGAGCACCCAGAGGGCAGAAGTCTGACTTCTAACTCACACACACGACACAACCCTTTTTAGGGGGTGGTCGATTTCATTCAAACACTCATTCATCCATCAGCAAGTCGAAATTTAGATCCAAATCAGAGACCGACTCATCCCTGATGCAGTAACCCCAGAGGTATCGTTTTGTTATGGGAACTTGGAGGACTTTGCAGTCTCGACATATTTAACGTGCCCCAACTGCCATTAGCCAACACGGCGGTCTTTGGCCAAGACGAGGACAGAACCCGCGACCTTTCGGTTACGAGACTGACGCTCTACCAACCAGGCTACCGCGGTCTGCTAAACCATTTAATTAGTTGAAATTATCTGCAGAATTATATACAAGATTTTTGAGTATATGACGGATCTGTAACACTACACATCGCAAGGCTTGCCGATAAAGTTCCAAATTTCCTTTTCAGGAATCACAGGAGTTTAGTTCTCAGTAGCAGTGGAAGTACCTTCTATGGCAATTTTCATTTCTGTTTCTATTTCATAAGATTTTGCACTTTTTAATACGCAATTTGTAGTAAACTGATATAAAAAAATTCATATTTTTCAGCCTT
Organism: Argiope trifasciata; assembly: GCA_026543055.1. Lineage (NCBI taxonomy): Eukaryota > Metazoa > Arthropoda > Arachnida > Araneae > Araneidae > Argiope > Argiope trifasciata. The sequence goes on from JAPMOQ010056715.1 coordinate 546,939, forward strand.
ATTAACCTCTTACCTGTTTTTTGCCCGAGGGTCATACGTACATCGATCTATCGAATTTTGATAGTTTCGAGCAAAAAATAAACATAACGATATAATTCAATATTAAAATAACTTCGAATACATTGACAAATTGAGTGAGTGAGTATTCAATAGATTTCTATTGGAATCAAAATAGGAAAATATTTCAAAAATAGGAGATGTCGTCTTATTAGATAGTAAAGAAAATAAAACATTTAAGGGATTAAATTACAAGGTGAATTTTTTAAAGAACATGTTACACAGTAATCTTCATAAATAAAAATGAATGTCTATGTTTCTTATGCCTTCCTAAACCATTAAACTGATTGTGATGAAACTTGGTCACCTTATTGCTTACACCTTTGGGATAGTAATAGGGATTGTACAATTATCAAAAATATTTAAAAAAAAAGAATCTCAACCGCATCTATTTACCAAGGAATAATTTCAAAATAACTCGCCAAGGAGACAATAGATTCTGCAGAAATTCTAAATCCAAGTTAAAGGCTAATAATTAGTAGCTATAATGTTGCAAATCCAAATGTCATGCAAGTCATTCTCAGAAGAGATTACTTTATTAAAGATTTTTAAAGATTATGCGAGAAAGTGTTAGGGAGACCAACCCTGGGATTTTTAATTAAATTTTAGTGGTTTTCTCAGTAACTACCAAAAATATTGTAGCACAAATAATTTTGCACCATCTTTATTTCCAAAAATTATATTTTCAGTTATATTAGCGATTTTATGATATAAATATATTTTCTATGTTTAATCAATTTTAAAAGAAAATATTTGAATTTGAATCCCATTTTCTAAAATTAAATTGAGAATTGAGAAAATTGAGAATTCTAAGCGAATATATTAAAGGAATCACAAGATACAATAAATGGTTTCTTTCATTACTATTCTGAAAGAACCCCAAGTTTTAGAATTCTTAAACATTCTAATAAATAAAAACGAATATTTGTTCGTATTTTTTATACTGTCGTACCATTCATCCTATTTCGATAAGTTATTGCCAAGTTATTGATTGATTGCACTTAATATTTCTTTCTGCTGTAGCAACGTGTCGGGTACCAGCTAATAGTTCAATATCAAAAAAAAAAAAATCTTAATAATCTTATTATCTGGTCTCCAAAGGCGGCTAGTATTGTTGGAACAAGCAAAGGACCCTTTATATTCCGATTACAGATACTTCTCATGTAAAATATTTTATTTAAAATAATCACAAATAATGGCTCTCGATAAGTTCTTTTCATGCGTGCTAATTGAAAAATTGGGATGTAATATTTCTGGATTATGTAATAAATCACACATGAAATGGAATATGACAATATAATACTCTTTTTGATATTCAGAACAGGCTGGGTTTGACGTACACGCAAAAGGTTCCCAAGGTTCCTGTAATGGGAAAGTCAGCTATTACAGATTCTGATCGCAGTTGAAGCATAACTAAAAGACGAGTTCGAAGTTTTTTGAATTTGTAATTAATTCACGCATCAGTTACTTCGGACGACAGTTTCATCCAGAAATTAATATTTTATCTTTTGAATTCTTTCACAGGAAAAAGGTTTTTGATTTTGAAGTTTCCTGAAATTCTGGGAGAAATTGTTCCTCTTCGTGCGGTTTATCAATGTCTTTATGTTTGCCAAATTTGGTTTCGTAGAATCTGGTTTCGTATGATTTATCGTATATTTACGATAAATCATATCTTGTTCATACGATTTAAAATTTACAGGTTTGTATCCAGATATTCTTGAAGGGTTTTTAATATTACGTAATATTTTTTATTTATTTCATAATTGATACCACAAGTTTAATTTTTGTTGTAACTTTAGTTTGATAAATAATAATAATAAAATGAGCAGGTTAAATGAATAAAATATCGGTAAGTTTAATTTTCACCAAAATTGCAACCCTTTATCAAACTTGCCTTAAAATCTATAGGCAGAAAAGAGTGTATATTCGTCCATCTGTGAATTCATGACCGTCATAATTCAAAAAATACTATGAGTAAAATGAAATATGACATGTGTTCTAATGACCATAACTATATAAATGTAAACACATTTTAGTTGTTACGTAATTGAATCGAAGAAACTTTTGGAATTTTAACTCCGCTTTATTTCATTCCCGGTGTTATATTTTGTGACATTGACTCCGAAATTAGTGACCAAAATTAAACTTTAGACCCAATCAAGAAAAATAGAGATGTTCAAATTGTATATTCGATTCTCTTCACATTACGAATATTTTGTACAAGGAAGAAGTTAACATGCTGAAAACATCAGCTTTATATAGCGCTTATAGAATTATTGAATAAAAAAGTGATAATTTAGGTCAGAAAATAGGAGAACATTTTCAGAATGAAGTAAATATGGGCTAAATTATGATGAAAACTTAAATAGTTAAGATTAAAATTAGATTTTAAAATATCATTACATATAAAAATCAAATTTTAGACAAAATTTTATTGCATAGTGGTCTGTATTTTCGTACATATTAAGAAAGTGATAAGCACTAGATAAATAAGTTAAGTGTTGATATTTGCACTGATATGCATTTGAATTATTCAAAAATTCTAGAAAATAAAACATACTTTGAAATTTTTCTCCCCAACAGATCAAAAATCAAAATTTGTGACAAAACAATAGTTGCAACTACAAGAACATATACTAATTTAATTTATTTAACCCTTTGTACTCGGAAAAGTAATTCAATGCTTAATTATTCGCTCAATATAAAGATTTGTTTATTGTTCTGAAAAATAAATATAATTATTTTAAGTCGAGTTTCCCTGAAAAATTAATCTAGATTTCTAGCATTCTATAGGTGTTTAATAATGCACCATAATAGGTAAGTAAAATAATGCACCGTCTTGAATGGTGAGTGAGAACGCACAATTCGAGTTCAAAGGGTAAGTCACTGAATTTTGAGTTACTATGTTTCACATTCAAACGAAAGTACGGATAGAAAGATGGTAAATCATGTGACAGATTTAATACAAAATTTGATAAGAATTAACATTTTAAACATTAAACGTGTATAACATTTCATATCTGTTTTAATATCTATGCTTCTCCTGCATGGTGTAAATGCTTGGTCACTCTCATCTTCTCCAAGATCGGAAAGAAAATTAGCATCTATTTAAAGGATCTTCCTCCTATATATTACTGGATCATACCGCACAACACCGACTGCAGATTTGCAGGTCATTACCGGCATTATGCCACTTCACCTGAAAGTTCAACAAGAAGCCCTCTTCATCAATATCACATCCTTAAGGAAAGAAATAGAATTTGAAGGTGAAACATATTACCCAAGAGAATTTGAAGAAAAAGTCAGGAATATTACCATCCACCCTTTTTTGTTTGAGACAGAGGCACAAATCTCAACAACAGAGCCCTTTTAAGAGGATAAAAGTTTAACATTCTACTCAGATGGGTCCAAAACAGAGCTGCGACAGGGTGTTCATATTGCTCATTCGAAAATGGCATAAAAGTTCTTGAATGGAACGGAAAATTGGAGGAATTCCTCACTGTATTTCAAGCCGAATTGCTTGGACTGAAAAGGGCCATCATTCGAGCTAGTGAAAAAAACGAGACAATAAAAATCTGAGCAGATAGTCTTTTAAGTTTGCTAGCAGTGCGGGATCCCCATTCTCCTCATCAACTCGCCCGTGACATTCAGTCCCTTCTCCTCCAAAACCCAAATATCCTCTTAAGATGGATCAAAGCCCATGCTGGTTATCAGGGTAATGAAGAAGCTGATATTCTTACAAAAGCAGCTATTATTGAAGGTGCTCCATTGGAAGATCCAAAGCCCCGATGTCATCTTAAAAAGCACCTGCAGAAAATATTTATATGAAAATGGCAAAATATTTGAGATAATGCAAATACGGGTCGTTCTGTTTATAAAGTCATGAAAACAGTAAAATTGCAACCACTCTCCTGGACTCGTGAAGAAATCCTGTTTGTTACAGGACATGGCCCTTTCCCGTCTCTTCTTCACCGCTTCCATCTATCAGCAAATGATTATTGCTCTTGTGGAGAAATCGGCTATCCCATTCATTTTGCGACATCTTGCCCGTTTCTCTTTCATGGCACCTCAGAAAACCCTCATCATCACTAGAAAGTCTGTGGTTCAAAAGATTCCTTAACAATTCTTCTTCCAAAAGTAGAATCATAAACATGATTAGATTCCTATTTGATCAGGGAGAGCTGCTTCAATTAGAGTAACTCTACTATCTCTTAGGTCACCATTTAATACAGCTCGTACTTTATCCATAACTTGATTTTCATCCCCCTCTCAATATTTTTAACTCTTTTGTGCATTCATACTGTATATTACTATGCTTATTCATCCAGTTTCTTGTACTCAAGAAGTACTGACGAAAATTCGACGCTGAGTCTGTAAGACGTACAACTCACGCTCTGTATCTTTTTATGTATTAAATGTTTTTTTGGTTCTGTTTTGTCCCCTTAAATATTAACAAATACATTTTACATAAATGCTGGTCGTTGCCTTTCCCCATTTCCCCACATTCCCCCCCATATATATATATATATATATATATATATATATATATATATAGGGAGAGAGAGAGAGAGAGAGACGCCTCTGGGACAACTATTAATGGGACATTGGGCTTTCTATTTTGATTATTCAGAAATGATAATTACATTTAATGCATTAACTCTTAAGTTCATGGTAGCTTATTTTGAATTAAAAAAAAATCGTTTGTCATAGGAAAACAGTCACAAGTTACATTTAAAAAAATCCAGGTAACTATACATTATATTTATTTTTTAAAAAGCTGTGTCTAGACTTTTGGCAGCATACAGTATTTTTCAAAAATCTAGCAAAACAATTGTGTTTTGTTTATTAATTTTTTACAATAGTTCAGTTTTTTACAATAATTTTTTCTACAACTATTTTCTGAAAGATGTTAAATTAAAATAATAAAAAATAAAGATTAAGGATTTTAATTTTGTTCTTTATTATAATTGAATTTTTTTTTACAATTAATAGTAAATACAGTTCTATTTTTTTAATGTGCATACGTATAGGAAAAATTTATTTTCAATTGTTTGTATGCGTTTTGGAAAATTTGCGCTTCGTCTGAAATCGTAATTTACGAAATCGTCTGCGTTTTGACATTAAAAGACAGCTGCAAGGGAATTCTTCGCAGTTCTCGTAACTTTTTCCCTGCTGCAACGTCCGTTCCATTAAAAATTTGTTATGAAGGCAGTTGTGCAAGAATGGATGTTGGGTAGATGTATTTTGAATCTGAAGAATGTATGAAGGGTGAGTGGAATATATATTATATATATATATATAATAAAGTTATGAAGCTAGGAAAGGATATTTGTGTGTATATACTGCTCCTGTTGTCCACACAGTCCTTATGTTCAATGTGCTAGCGAAGCTACTAAATTCCCGCTCCTGGCGGTAGCGAAGCTGTAGGATATCTTTTATGTTAAAAAATTCTGCCCGGTGCCTTCTTAATATGTCGACAGACATTGTGTGCTCTAAATTTTGCTCTTTACACAACTGACCGGCACAGCGGGTTTGAAAAACTTCTACAAAATTGTTAAGATAAGCAGCGATAGTAATCTCAAATAAATAAATAAATAAAAATAAAAATCTCTGTTACAAATTAAATAAATCTCAAATTAAAATTTAAATTCTAATACTTATCAGTTAAGATCTTAATTTTAATGAATAAAGTGGTAACCATAACTGTTTCATAGAAATGTTTGCTCATTTTGTTCGCCATCTTTATTGGTGACTTGGCATCCTTGGCGCAGCAAGTGGCACACTATTCTTCACTTTTACCAATTTTTAAATACAACATTAAACATTGATAGCTAACCTAATAACATATGAGAAGTAATTTTTTAACAATTAGATAGATCACTCCTTTATAGGGAACACGACAACAGAAACTATCTCTTTAGGTGACCCACTGAACTTCATCACCCACAAGATTCAAATGTTAAAAATAAATAAATAAATAAACAAAACAAAAAAATGATATAACTTACCAGCTTAAAGTTCTCTGTCATTTGCCTTTTTTCTTTCACACGATTAATGTCGATGGCTATCAACGTATCGGGAATGGACACACTCTGATTTTTGAATAAACTGGAACTAGGTGTAAACAATTGGCAACAGTATGCATTTAAATATTAATAACTTATTATAATGGTGATTTTAACTTTATTAAACATGATAAGAAAACTTCAATCAAACAGAATAATATAATAACAAATTGGATTCAAAACAATTAAAGTAAAAAACTGATTGTATGATTTAAAAATAGTTTTCATTTGAAATATTAATGCTGCATCCATAAAGAAATAGTTTGAGTCTATAATGATCCAATTGGCAGTGTTGTTAGTAATAAACCATCAAGAGGCCATATAAGTCACATACTTAAAATTAGTGAAAATAGTTGCTTTTAATAACAGTAATTTTTTTTAGTTATGGAATTATGTTCCAACCCAAGTTTATGTGGTGGCACACACCCAGTTTTTATTTATTGCATCCATGCTAGCATTTAAGTTTGAAAGCTCTGAATTCCACTAAATCTGATTCGAATTTTTGTAGAAATTTTTTTTGTTGGAGTTAATATAAACGGCAAATATCTGGAGCTTATATGTTGATGAAAACTCTAGGTTTTACATTGTACAAATTACCAAACTTGACAAAAAAAAAAAATGTTTTTTTAAAAAATTGAAATATTAATGCTTGTATAACAAGCATCCATAAAGAAATACTTGTCTTTAATTATCGATCTTAATGTACTGCCGGCGTCCTGGCCTAAGAACATCGCGTCTTCTCTCATTCGGGTTTGGTTCTTCTATTTGTGAGGTATGATGGAGCTCTCCCCCCATAAAAAGGGGTTGTGCAAATGTGTGAGTGTAATTTTCAAATGAAATGAAGCTGAATTTCTGACCTCGGGTGTTCAGAGGTCTTTACTCTCAGAAACTTACACCCCTCTTTCCACGATTACTTCGGGTTCTATCCAAGGGGAGTAAGCAATAACAATTTTATATATTAATCATTTGGCATCGTTGTTGATGATAAACCAGCAGAAGATATACATGCCACATAATTTTCAATTAATTATTTTAAAAATAAATTGTAAAATTTTGATTATGGAATTATTAGGTTTCAGCCTAAATTTATATGGTGGTTCACATGCTGTTTTTATTTATTTCTTCCGTGCTAGATCGTAAATTTGACAGATTTGGTTTACACTAAATCTGATATGAATTAAAAAAATTCTTATTACAACCACGGAGTGTAGGATATAAACGACAAACATCTAAAGTCATATCAGGGAAGAGCTGGCCTTGTGGTAAGGTCTGTAGAGTTCTAGAATTGATTCCACCGAAGAACCCGTCATGTAAGGGGGTCTTTTGCACGTTAAATCGGTCTCACCCAAACTCCACCCCCCGGCCCCGTTGGTGTGGAGAGGGAAGAGTTGCCAGTTCAGGTGTTGTCCTCGTCAACTGACCGAGGTTTAAAATAACTCTAGCGTTGCTTTCCAACGGGACGTTATTATAATTAGAAAAAAACTAAACTAAAATTAAAAAAAAGAGAAGTCATATCAAGAAATAAGAATCTTTTTATCAGATTAAAAATTTATAATAGGTATCTGTATTAATCAAGTTTTTATCCTGTAACCAACGTTTCCCATTACTTTTTCTATCAATAATCCTCATCGATTTTTTTTCCTAGCAGAATACGCCAAGGACACAATGGAAAAGAAAAAGAGGGGCAGCATTCCAAGAAACTTTTCCATGACTCGTCTCCAGTTGTATGCTTTTCTTTCCTGCTGCCCCCTTTCTTCAGAGAGACACATACTGCATACTACATACACATACAGCTGCAGGCTTAAGGGATTTCCCAGTTGGTTTCCAGTTTCTTTCGAAGAAGATGATGCAAAATAATTCCTTTTTATTTCGCTTCGACATCATTTTGGCGTTTCTCCGAAGAACGAGATATTATGTTCTTTTTTTTTGTTCGAAGAAAAAGGGTTCTTAAAATTTCGGGAACTTTGCTGACAGCACTGTTCAATATTTTATAGTTTTTCTGTCTATTCATTGTTGTGCTTTTAATAATACATATGCCAAAGGAAAAATATAGACGCTAGCAGATGGAAAAAATGGATGGTTTGTTGATATTATAAGACTGAATGTAACTTTTCAATAAAATATGGTGAAATCTTAAAATATTTCATAACCAATGTGACTCTTTTCCTCCCTTCAATTTTCTCTTCACGTTTCGGTTTCGCTTTGTTTTTGTTTTAGATCCCACTGAAGATTCTATGTTACTGAAAATTCAATTTGTGCTTTATTGATGAATTTGTAGCATGCCAGTTTTCAAACTGCTGCTGTTGCATTCTATATAAATTCTTTATCGTAATTTAAAACCATTCACTTTTTATAAGGAAAAAAAAATGCATTCTTAATATGGAAATAATAATAAATTCTCATGGGGGAATTATATGGAAATAATAATAAATTCTCACAAGGGTTAAATGCGTTAAAACAGCAATTTAAAAACGTTTGTAATGTAACCTTGTTATCTCTCTCTCTCTCTTATATATATATATATATATATATATATATATATATATATATATATAT
>JAPMOQ010056715.1:559307-576361 GCA_026543055.1 Argiope trifasciata
TATATATAAATGTGTGTGTGTCTTTGAACTGAATTTCAAACTGTTTTCGTTGCTTCGTCAAATATTTGCAAGATTTTCTTCCATTGTTATAAGTAAGGAAAAAGGATTCCTTTTAAAATTTGTTTAGTTTACATAAGATATAAAAAGGTGAGATTCCAGTATGGAGAAAGACAGCTTGAAATGGGAAAGGACAAATACATTTTATCCAAAACTGAAAGGATAAATGCTTCGCGGACAAATACATTTTGTTTTCTTTACAATGCTAACGGGCTTTATTTCTTGTGCACAAGAACCATTAAAATGGTTCATGTGCACACAAAATAAATTATGTATATTTCTGTTGAAATGACGTTCATAATAACCTGGTACTTAAAACTATTTTAATGTGGCAAAATCAATCAAGTCAACCATGAGAGAATAAATTATAACTAAGCACAACCAACCAAAAGCGACTAGAAACAATAAGATAATTGAGAAGCATAATAAAACATCTATTCTCTAAATGTTTCATTATTATTTTTTTTAAAAATTGAACCTATTGAAAACAAGATTTTGCAAAGCAATTCTGCTTAAGCTGATTGGTCATAAGTTAAATATTTTTTTAAAATATATTAACACAATATTGCAATAATATAATTAATATTTAAATTATTCCAATATATATTATATACATTTAACAATTTCTTTAATTTACATTTAACAATTATTGATTTATAATACAAAAATGAATTTGCAATTTAATTTGTCTTAATATTATCCATGTAAACAAATTTTATATATTTAATTAATATAATATATAAATAAATACAGAACTACTTATTATAAATATTCGGATCTTCATTGAATAATTTTAAAGTTATTTATGTTATTTTAACAAATATATTCATTGTAATTCGTAAATTTTAGCGTTCAACATTTATAGCAGCACCATGAATAATATTGATTTGTTCAATAGTTTCCAATTTGACAAATTTTATGCATAAAAAAACAATAATTTAACACATCGTCCTTATAAATTCAGAATATTTTAAATAAGTCCAGTAAGCAAAATTAAAATAAAGTTTTTGTAAATTTTTACGGCGCCCTTGAACCAATTGTATGTACTCCTAAATTATTGCCTAAACAGCCAGCCTATTAAAGAAGATGGTTTTGACCAAATAGAAAAGTATTTAGACAGGAACAATTATTCTATCACAAAAAATTATAGTTGGAAAAAAAGAAATTTTTTAACAATGCACTATTTGAAACAGCTGCACTTCAAGCTGAACTCAAACAAATTTTCCGGGTGCAAACAAAAATGTACGTAATGCTTACGTACAGATAAAGTTTGCCATGCATTTTATAAGATTTACTTGCGCCCTCTGTTGGTGTAAAAGTGAAATAAATTTAGTACAATTTTTTTTCACCATTCGAAAGTAAACTGATATGCATTATTAGAGATTATATAGTTTTATATGCATTGAGCTATAATTCACCAAAAATTTTTAAATACAAAGGAACTAATCATTTTACATTTTTGAGGAAATCGATTTGAAAAGTAATTGAAACACATGATATATTATATAACTATGTTATTTTAAGATAAAACAATTAATTAAAGGTAAAATAAAAATCGTATTAATTTAATTTTAATATTGAGTACTATATAGTACTTTTTTTGTCAATGTAAATAAATAAAGTCAACAATTTCTATATAATTAGCTTTTCATTATATTTGCTAAAACAAATTCCAGTGATGATTTTTCGATTAGAAAAGACTATATAAATACTTGTCTAGAGCCGTTAGGTTAAAAGGACTATAAATAAGTCACTTAAAAAATATTTTTAAGATGGGTTCCAAATTAATATATATATATATATATATATATATATATATAATATAAATAATAAAATAATAGGTCCACCTGCTTTTTATAAATAAGTTATTAAAATAATTATTTTCAGAAATTTAAGCATAATTAACCACTTATTTATAATATACTGAGCTATTATTTATTCAAAATGCTAAGAAATATTTCACTTGATAGTTATTGTAAAATGACGAATTTTTAAGTCATATTAGTTCCTTTTAATCCATCATGTTTTTATTCGCAAATAAGGAAATTATTAATTAATAATTACATTTAATATTTCAAAATGCTATCCATTAGTTATTTTTTACATGGTATGCACATTAAAAATAAAAATAAACAAAAGCACGTATATTTGAATAATCGGCTAAAGTTTTTAAAAAATTATTTAAACTAAAATGAATTATTGAAATTTAGAGTTAAATAGATCACTTGGCAGAAGAAAGTCTAACGATATTCACTGCCTGTGCCTAAAATAGTTCAATCCATCACTCTTAATTCCACAAATGTAGAAATACCAAAATCTTAAGCGCATTATTTTCTGTTGAACAAATGATGCAGAATATTTTTATTTATTTAAATTTTTAATGTTATGCATGGATTGATTTGTTGTTACAGCCACTAATACTCGACAATTCAAATTATAAAATAATAAAAAAAATTTAAGTGATTTTTTTTTTAATATTTTAGTTATTTTTTTATTAAATAATTACAATTCATATAAATACTCATTCATATGACAGAATCGCAATATTAAGGAGTAAAAGGAATTTTTTCCCAGCGATCTGCATGCTTCGCCAGTGACTTTATTTATTTCTTAATTTATATCCTGCTAAATATATTCGCAAGAATTGAACTCACTTTCTTCTCCTTCACATGAAAAATATTGAAATCCTTGACACGATTCTACTAATTTCAAATTGCCATAACTCATTGACTAGTTCACCAGTAAATTCACTATTAAAAATATTCTATTTGGTATATCCAACAGTTTTTACTTCTTCTCTGATGTATTTTCAAACTTTTATGTTTGTGGTTTTGGAAAACTACAAAAATAACTTCAAGTTGTAGTTTTTTTTAATCGCTTGATTCTAAAGAAATAGAAATTATAACTTTTAATAATTCAACCATGCATCACAATTTAGTTAAGAACAAAAATTTTACTTATTGGAATTGCCAAAAATAAATTGTTTATTGGCTAATTGGAAGATTTTGTACAAAGAACATTTGTTGCTGTTGTTTCTTACGGTGATTGCCATTTGCACAAGTCCGCTCTTACGAAGACAGCGATTTAAGCCGATAGGGCGCGTCTTTTGTTTTAGTGGCACCCACTAGGGTCAACAGTACGATTTTATCGCTCACACATCACTCACTCGCTTGCACAACCCTTTTTTTACAGGAGGACACATTCACATATCTCATAGGGGGTATAGAACAGAAGAAGAACAACCAGGACTCGAAACCGACACCCAGATCACGGGGAAAACGGGCTATCCCTATGCCAGGGCGCCGGCTCATAAAGAACATAATTAAGGCTGTTTTACAGAAGCGAATAGGGAAAACAATTTCAGAATCTATACATTAATCAAAATTCTCATCTTCTAATGGATAAATAACATACTCATTATATTCTTTTAAGGTTTAAATAAGTTACTAGAAAATTTAGTATCATTTCGCTGTTTTTTTGCATAATTTCTCTGATTGAGAATAATGTTAGAATTTGATTTGATTGAAAAAAAAGTATAACAAATCCTTTTTCGTATCTCCTTCAGGATACAATCCAAAACAAAGTATTAACAAATCCTAATTCAACATACAAAAAAAAAAAAAAAAACCTACATTTTTTTTAACTATATGGTACAATTTTATAAATCTAACTTTGAATGAGATTTGATAAACATTGTAATATATTATTTTTCTTTAAAAAGTTAATTTACATCCTTAATTGTATAAATTATTAACTATTATAAATTCTAAAAATATATTTACTAGTATTAATTATTAACTATTCTTAACTACATAAATTCTAAAAAAGTATTTTCTATTTTAAATTAACTATTATATTAGAAAAACATTTTCTATTATAAATTATTAACTATTATAAGTTATAAAAATATTTTCTTTTATAAATTATTAACTATTTTTAACTATAGAAATGATAAGCTATTAAAATTCTTTTCAATTTGAATCGAAAAAAAAAATGATTGGGAAATTTCAGCATTTCATTACTTTAATACTTTATTCTTTTGAAACAAAAAATAAAAAAAAAAATTATTTTTTGAAAAAAGATCGTTTATACAAAATTAAAACTCGTGAAACCGACATTTTTAACATAGCTTTTTTATTCTTACAGCAATCAAGAATTATTACAAAAATACGAAAACTTAACAGAAAAATAAGAATTTAACATATCAAAATTAATTTCTTTTTCGTGTACTTAGAAAATATGTGACATTTCTTATTTTATCTGCTTCCATAAAAAAATCTCATTTTAGCCTAATGACAGAAATATGAACAGGTTTCTTTGGGGCTATATTTTTGAAAGAGTTCCATTCAAAAGGGGATAAAAGAATTTTTTAAAAAAGGTCAATATTGTCAACCATAAGAGCTTTGGGAAAATCCGGTAAGAACGGTTTTTCGCCATTGAAAACTTCTGAAGCGATACTAATTCAGCTTAGATGTTTCTTCCCTTAGTGTAAATGGGAGAGATGGAGAGGGGGGGGTATTCGTTTTTCATGTTCAGATTCTGCATTTTTTATCTTGCAGGTAATGTTTTTGTCGCTTTTGAAAATGCTTGCTAAGCTTAACAAAAACTGCTAAACAAACATAATTTCTTTGGGCGTAATGGTCTGTCTTGTTTTGTTTGCTATTCAAAATGAATGCATTTGGTGATGATGCAAATATTAAAATACAACTTTTAGATGGAATTGAAAAAGTAATATCTTTTTCCTCTTGACAAATGAATCAAAGGATATATTTATGCACACATTATTTTATGTATAAGTTAAATTTATGTATAAATGAAAATGGAAACATTTTAAATGCAACATAATTTAATAAATACAATAATAATATGCTGTCGTTTAGAAATGTTAATTTTTTTCTGCTATGAGAATCGGAAAAATGTATTTTTTTAAAGTGTAATCGTAACTGTTTTCCTCAACCCTTTATCAGCCGCTATCATGAACAATCAGTCGAAGTCTTGGAGGCGAGAGTAAATGTCTTGTCTTTGTCTCTGTGCTTGTTTAGTGTGTGAATAAGATTTATCAAAGAAATGCTGTCAAAAACATGCGTCCTATTGCTTCCTACAAGAATCATAATAATCTACATTCCACCACAAAATTATGAATTCCGTTCTTTGAAAATAGAATTAATTTCAAAATATTGGGTTATTAATATAATAATAATAACGTTGTGAAGAAAACGAAATTTCAGTTAGTTGTAGTAATGCGGTAACTGAACCTCTTTAATTTCTATTCAAAATTAAAATAACTTTTTTTCTAACTAAACAGAGGTGTATGGGAATTAAATTAGCTATTTCAAAGAGTACCGGAAATTATTTTTTTGAAGCTCACATTTTTTTTAAAGATAAAGTACATAAAATATGAGCTATGGGAATTAATTAATAGGATTATAGGTAATGAAGATTTTATAAGTGATGCTATACAATTCTTCAAGAGAAATATTTTATTGAAAAGGAAATATTTTACTGAAGTAAATAGATGTACACTAAATTCTTGTTTATTTGTAGATTTGTCAACTGAGGTCAGTTCGCAAAATGACCGAAAAATAACACACATTCAACTTGGGGGGGGGGAAATGTGATTCTTATTTTTTTTATGGCAACCGAATAGCTCGTACAATTCTAACCGTATAAACAGCAGATTACGATTTTTTCAAAAATAAGTTGTTGGTTTACATTTTTTTTAAATAAAAAAATAAAAAATAAAATTTGTTTTTGATATTAAAAATTCATTATTTTATGCTTATGAATGAAATCTGATATTAATAATTAGAATCTATCCAACTTTGTAGCAGTCCAGAGTTTTATCTTATTTAATTAATAATTTCACTTTATCCTTATCGAATATCTTTTGTGTTAGATTATATAAAGGGAGCAGCCAAAAAACTACTGAGCCTTATTTTATTTACGTAAATAATATTTCAATAGATATACCTTAAAAATATATATTAAATTTTATAAGACAAATTAAATAATATAATGTAGTCTTTCTTAAAAAAATCATGAAATTTAAATTTTATATAAACTTGCATACTAAATTTTCCAATAGAAAGTAATCCCCATGTACTTACTACAAGGGATGTGCAAATGAAAAGGTACGAAACGTCGTAACAACGCAACGGTTAATATATTTGCCAATGCCACTATGGGAGAAAGTAGCGAGATATCTAGGGATGCGATTGGAGTCGTCTGCGTAGATTGGAGCATGCTAGGGGGCCCGCGTGTGCAGGAGAGTGCTCTTAATGAAGAGCGCTGTCTAAAGTTCGTTACTCGTTGAATCCCTCGAGCATAGAATAGCCATTAACTTCAATGTGTACTGTGAGAGCTACTTTTAAAACTACGCTCGAACAAAAGGCCAGAGGTATGATTCAGCTCCATGATAACGCGCGTCTACACGTCTCCAGGGTCAAATGGGAGAAACTAGACCATTTGTCCAACACCCCGGAAATGTCGCCCTGCGATTTTTATGCGTTTGGTCCCCTGAAAAACAACTGAAATGGAAGCACTTCTCCTCGAACGACAAACTCAAGGACGCTGTGAAGGATTGGGTCGCGTTATGGCTACAAACATTCTGGGAATGATCAACTTTTCACGTTAATCAATGCAATCGCTGTGCGGAGGCTTATGGTGTAGAATTTAAATAAAGTCTTCATTTACACCCACGGTGACGTTTCGTACCTTTTTATTCGAACACCCCTTGCAGAAGTAAATCCCCATATACTAATTTGATGATGAGTAGAATTTCAGCATGTCGAATAAATAAATACATAATAATAAGATAAAAAAGAAATCTACTGCCGCAAACTTCAAGACATGGCAAGAAAATATTTTCAGTTTACAATATAAATTTTGATTAATGAGAAGTGGATTTTTAAATGATAGTTGTGGTCACGAAATTTTTTGATGAACTGAGCCATCCGATATATTTTGAAAATATGAATTTATTCTCCATCCCCTGATTTTTCTTCAGAAATATTTTGAATAATGTGATCAGAGTTTAAATTAAGTGTTGGTAATCCAGAATATAAACTAAAACGGTTGGAATTCGGAATCTTTCTGAGTTTCTAAGCCAATTTACATAATGACATTTCCATGGCTCATGGTTAATCCGACCCATTTTTTTCGATATCACAAGCCATAATTTAAAAATAACATTGTGTTTTTACGTGATAAAAAACATAGATATGCTTAATTAAAATTACTTCAAGATAAATGAGAAATTAATTTATGAATTTTGGAATCTATATTAAAATAACGAAATACAAATATGAAATTTACCTTTGATCATTAGATTTAATTATTCTATACCTTTGACGGCTGGTCCTCAATAGTAGAGTTGAGTAGCGAATGGCCTGATTTGAATGTCAATTTTCCCTTTCTCGGTGGATACAACCATGATGGTGCACTTTCGTTGTCCATATGTCTGATAGTGCCGTCTTCCTTCCCCTATTGTGGTGAGGGATGGGTGTATGGACTAGTGATGGCCATATAGTAACTGATCATCGTATTCGGTTTTTTAATCCCAAAAATTAATGTATTGAGTGACTTAGAAAACCTAAGGCATTTATAGTTAATAATTCTATATGCATTTCTTGAAAGACCTTTTAAAATATTACAGTATTTAATCCATTTTTAAGTATGAAAACTGCATAGTAAAAGCATACTTATTTAAATCTGCTTTTGATAGATATTCCATGCAACCGCTTCTATAAACATTTAACAATTACTTACTAAAAAGCACTTGATGTATCAACAGAAATGTTATAAGTGTAATTAAAAAGTAACAGGAGGTGTTTGGAGCCCTGTAACGTGCTAAGTACAGAACGAAATGTAAGAAAATTTGGCCTCCCGACACATTAAAGTATACGGTTTTGTCAAGGAAAAAATAAGTACTAAAACCGCCGATAGAGAAAATCCTGACGCTAAAATTGCATAATGAGTGAAAGAAGAATACATAACTGCCAATGGAAACAGTAAATAACAACATACCAAACATGAATGAAAAACGTTTGTTATAGCAACTTACATATTTGGATCAAGATGACTACCGGCCTGTAGTTCCGAAAATCGTTTGCATGCGGGACACGAGATTTTCGACGGTGGTTTGCAGCATGTCAATATTTATTTGTCTGACATGTAACATTATTTGTTCTTATATAGTAGAAATGTCAGGAATATGTCAGTGATATACAACGCCTTTCAAGTATCCCCACCACCAGAAATCGTCCTGGACCTGGTTGCACATCTAGAATTCCTGTTGTTTCAAATATTTCATCCATTCTTCGTGAATGAGTTATCCTCGGTCCTCTATGCAACTGTTTTAATAGTCGTTATTCACGAAGAGCAGGAATGATATTTTCATCTCGCTGATAAAACAGCTTGCAAAATGAGGCAAATTCACGTTGTGACAATGTCATTTAAGGATGAATTCTCTCACAAAGACTTGAATTCCAACAATCCTTCCTTTTATCCTCGATATCAGGTCACTAAGTACCCGTATATGACAATTACATAATTAAATTTTCGATCACAGAGCCAGAATGTTCTCTATCTTCGGTTTTTGCTACCAATTTTTTTTCTTGACAAATCGTAACCACATATTTTAATGTATATAGTGGCCAAATTTTGTTATATTTCTTTCAATAAATAACACGCTACAGGGTTCTGAATATCTCCAATTATTGATAATCCTGTATCTGTACATATTATCTTCGTTCATGATCTGTATAACCCTGAACGAAGTTTTGGAACAAGTTTTTAAAATATAATAGGCGTATTATTTCCAATGAGTGAATAAAAATAAAGACTATTGCCACTTAGTAATCCTTAACATATTTTTCATTTTGTGTTACTTATAAGTACTGAAATGAGATTCGGCAACGCATGAAATGAAATTAGCATTTGGTTCAAGCATCGAAAAGCTCCACGAATTGGCATTGTGGCATACTCTCGTCTTTCTTTTTTTTAAATACTCCATCTAAAATTGTATTTCAGCTCTCACTAAACTGATGGGTGGCATTTTATTCATTGGAAGATTTTTCTGTAACAGATTGAAATTTTTTTTTGCATTTCTAAAGATAAATAAATAAATAAAAGGTTTTTTCACATTCGATTTATATCTATTCTCCCAAGCTTTTACTACTTCTTTTTTACACAACTTTGTATTTTTTTGCATTATATCTTTTGAATAATATTAAAATAATTAAAGCTGAAATCAGTTTCTTTTACACATATGTGTGCGCAACTAGAATGTTGAGAATTTTTTTTTCAGGTGAAAGAAAATGGCTTATGGAAAAAGTATTTTTGTATTTTATGTGCATTTAAATGGACACGATATTATATTTATACTATAATTCCCCCAAAATGGAACCTAAAAATGATGAGTGTTAAACTACACATGAGTACTTTAAAATTACTTAGAAAGTTTAGATCATTGAAGAAATTATCTGATGCTATTTTGCATTTTGAACTTTCACAAAACGATAGAATTTGATACTTCTGGTCTTGTCCGTGTTTTCACGGAAAGGGAGTGCAGTAGCTTCTGAGGGTAAAGACCCCTGAGCACCCAGAGGGCAGAAGTCTGACTTGTAGCTCACACACACGACACAACCCTTTTTAGGGGGCGGTCGAACTCATTCATACACTCATTTATCCATCCGCAAGTCAGAATTTAGATCCAAATCAGAGACCGACTCATCCCTGATTCAGTACCCCCAGAGGTATCGTTCTGTTATGGGAACTTGGAGGACTTTGCAGTCTCGACATATTTAACGTGCCCCAACTGTCATTAGCCAACACGGCGGTCTTTGGCCAAGACGAGGACAGAACACGAGACCTTTCGGTTACGAGACTGACGCTCTACCAACCAGGCTACAGCGGTCTAATTTGATACTTCTTTGTATCTTAACATTTTTTTCTTTTTTTGAAATAGACTAAGAAGGCAGAAGAATGGAATAATAGTAAGGCATGGACTTTTTCATATTGATTCTAAAACACAATGGGTTAACAAGGCTAGTAACGATTTCATAATTCTTGAAAATAGTAAAATGCTTTGAGGCTTGCTTCAGATTCGGTTGTAACATCATTTCATTCATGATGATAAGATTCAAAGGAAGTTAATAGAGAACCTCCAAATGTTTCAGAATTCCGAGGTGCGACAAAGTGGTTAGAGTAACTAAACATCGTAATTTGGAATAGCTATTAATAATGAATAGATTTACCTGAAAGAATACAATTAATAGGGCTAGTATAGCAAGAGCATGAAGTTTTAATGTCATGAAATTCTGTATTTTTTAAATTCATTCAATATCATCAAATTAATAACAAAAATAATATTTTAATTACTTATGGGGACGATGAAGGTTAATGGAATCACGTTGCTATAGCTTTTTTTTTATTATTATTGAGTATCAGTTAATTTAATTATTTTGCTTATTTAGTTTTTAAAAATATTCAGAAAAAAGAATTTCACACGTGTAAGAAACGGCTTATTGTAGCTATCTACAGTCGAAACAGGAACAATTTTGAGAAATTTCAATTCTCTAGATGTACTTATGCGAGTAATTCTTTTATTTCTTTTATTTTTTTTACAAACAGGAAATTTATTTAGATATTGTCCATAGTAGTTCTTGGTCTTTTCTATGTCTGGTAATAGCAGGGTTATATACTGGTCTTTGGGGCAACTCATTACGAATCTGGGGGAATTCTTGGAAGAACTTAACTGACGTTCTTCTGATAAATTCCGAAACAGGATCAATCTGGAGGTCATTAAAAAGTACTTTTCTTCTAATGTTGTTGTTATTTCTTATGATGATTGCCATTTGCACAAACCTCCTCTTACGATTGGATTTGGATCGGATTTTGTATTTAAAGACGCAAGAATCAGAACTAACTGTACTGCTCCAGACATACGGTTAGAATGGAAAAATCATGTATATATGTAAAAATCTGTAAAATTAGAAATTGATAAAAAATTACTAGGCAATGTCTCTTATATTTGAAAATCTGGTAACAAGATGAAGCATCAAATAAGATGATATAAGCCAACTGCTTATAAAAATTCAAAAAGATTTTTGTGGGTTCCCCTCTTACGAGGACTACGATTTAAGCCGATAGGGAGCGTCTTTTGTTTCAGTAGCGCCAGCTAGAGTCAAGAGTACGACTTTGCCACTCACGCATCACTCACTCGCTTGCACAGCCCCTTTTTGCATGAGGACGCTTTGACACATCTCATATATAGAGCAGAGGGAGCACAACCATACTAGAAAAGGGACTCGAACCCAGAACGCCCAGATCACGGGGAAAAAGCGCTACCCCTATGCCAAGACGTCGGCTTCCTGCTAATGTACCAAGGGGCATCAAAAATCTGTATCAATTATTTGTTTTGAAATACTTGCAACTTTTAATGTTATGGGCAGAAGTGGCTCCCCATATTTTAGAACCTCACATCGATATTGATATTTTATAACTACTTTTTTGAGTAGAAACATGAGACTAATCCATAGGTTACTTCATAAAGTAATTAAGCTCCTGACTTTAGCTCTCGTTTATGTATTTTTGGTAAGTACCGTCTTAATATAACTATTAAAGGAAAGGATACACACACACATACAAACTTGGAGTGACCATTGTTAGATTTATTTGTGGATATAGTTGAATACCACAGATCTTTACTAAAATTATTTGTGGATCAAACGTTCATGCTATTTTGTATTTTGAACATAGAATACGATAGAATATGATACTTCTTTGTACTTTAACACTTTTCTTCTTTGAAACAGGCTAAGAAGACAGGATTGGGGGTGGTGGTGGAAAGTCAGTTGGATACTATATAAGAAAGATGAAAGATTCCAAACACTAAAAATCATGTGACTGATAATGTATCAAATTTAATAAAATGATTTAAATGATTAATCTTTAAGAAAATGTTTATTTTCTTTTAGAAGAGGATTTATACAAAGTATTTTTCATCATAAGATAAAGATTTTTCTGGGAAGGCAGAGTGTTTTCCAGTTCGGTTTATTTGTTATATTAACGTCCCATTTTAAAGCAACACTAGGTACATTTTGGGGCGAACCTCGTAATTTTGAACAGTGGTCAGATGATGAGTGTGTTCATGAGATGAATCTCAAAAATGCTATTAAAAAGCATGGGTGGAATATCAGTCTAACTTGTTTTTTTAATAAGAGTATAGCAACTTTATAAATCAAATATTTATTCTGTTGTTGTTGTGACTTATGGCACTTTACAAGCCCGCTTACAATTACCTGTCGGCTTTTTAAGCCGTGTGAGAATCTTTTGTTTTTTCAGAAGCGTCCACTAAGACCAAGAATACGATCGAGTTTTATCCGCCACATTCCCCTTAACAAACATAACCCCTTTTTACAGGGGGGAGAGCAGATTCAGACACTTCACAGAAAGAACAATTATGACTGATGCTCAAATCATGGGGAAGACGCGCTACTCCTAAGCTAGGACGCTGGCCAATAATCGTCAGCGCGTAATAATAAATATCGCGTTATATAAAAAGCGATAGCAATACTTCTTGAGAAGCATTATAGTCTGAGTAATTTTGCAAATTAAACGTTAAAAACGCATCACAAAAATAGCTAATTTAATTAAAGAAAAAAAACTGAGTTTATTGCACCTCTCCTAACATGTACAAAATAAACTTTGGTCAAAAAGTGTTGCATTATTCTAATTAAATTAAATTAATTATAGATTTAAAATTAATGGATACATCAAAAAATAAAAATGAATGTTTTTTTAATTATAAAAACATTTTTTGATTTGTTACTGTTATTATTTTTAAAACTGCCATACAATTTCCTAAAAATGAAGCGAAGGCTTGTTTTTTCTCTGTGGGCTTCCTTTTATTTCCCCAAAAAACATAATTAATATTTTAATTTTCAATTAAATTTATTTTCCAGACCTGCATATTCTTTCTTATTATAGTTTTATAATGCTGATACTTTCTTTCTCCTATAAAATTTATAGCCGAAATAAATTTTTAAATCTTTTATCAAGAATTAAAACAGAACGCACTTCATTACTTTTCATTAATTTGCTAATTTACTTAAATCTACGAAAATTTTCCTAGCTAAAGAGTATCTAAATTTAATTAATTCGTTCCTCACAAGAAAAGATAGATTTGAATTCTTAACCTTGTTTTCAAACTCAAACAAACGCTTTAACTAATTAATTGCAGCTACATAAATAATTTCATTTATTGAGCTGGTATTATTTAATCCAATTAGGCACATTTAGAAATTCAGAAATGGCAATCATATGAAGTCTAATTTAAATCTTTTTCTAACGACAATTCTAAATCTGATTATATAATGATTTTTTTCTCTGTAATTAAACAATCGTTGTAGTTTCCTTCAATTATTTAATCTTTACAGTGGAAACAGTTTATATCTTCAGAAATCCATTTTTTGTTATTATCGCTTATAAATATCTGTTAATTTTGGCAGTATAGTTTTTTTATATATATTCTACAGTATTATTTCAACCATATGGTATATATTAAGCATTTTTCTTTTGTATTTATTAATATAAGAAGCCTTAATTAAATTATTTTTTGAATTTTAATATTCCTACCTTTATTTTACTTATCATATTTAGTAATGAAAGAATAAAATGGCTAGATTTTTCCTTTATACGATTTATATTTGTTATTAATTTTAATTAAATTGAGCATAAAATTTTATATTTCTTATTAATTGGTATTGTTTTTCAAATTCTTATAGCAATTTCTAAGCGAAGAACTCTGATGATTAAATAGCTTTAAAATATTCAGCAGTTAAAGAATAACATTCTGATTATTTCTTTAAATTAGAAATCGAAATGCCAGTCATGTAAAATTAGGACAGCTTCTGGATGTAATAAATTTGATCAATACTCAGGTAGTTATGTATGTGATTATGTTCTTCCTTAGCCTGGCTCATAATTTTAATTGTCAATAGTATAATTAGAATTATGTGGAATGTCAGTAATTCTATTTCAAATATCTTAATTTTGCTCAGATAAATACCCAATTCTAAATGTATTTAATTTAGTAATTTATATTTATTACTATTTGTATTTCTGCTCGATTGATTTCTTTATTTTTCTATGTTTTTCAATCTATTTCACAATCTAATAAATATTGCATTATATTGAATAAAAATATTTGAATGCAATTTTTTTTATCGAAAAAAAATTGTTTTTTAATGACCTACGTTATACAAGGTGTCTCGAAAACCCTGATTGCGATTTTTATTTCTTATATATATATATATACTGTAAATTACAAATTTACATAAAAAAGGAGCAAAATGAAATTGATTAAAATTGACTTAAACAAAATACAAAATTTAAATTTTTATATGGATCCCTCCCTAAAAAAATTCCCGATGAGTAAAACATGCTGTACGAAATTTCAGCATTTTATCATGAAATTTCACAAAGATATGTTAAAAGAAAAAGGGCCAATTACAAATTAAAATGCAAATGATTACAGCTTCAGTACAGATAAAGCGTCGCAGAATTGCATCATAAGGAAATACGATAAGCTTCATATTTTTAGTTTTGAATACAAATTTAAAAATTAATGCTTCCTGAATAAAATTTTATATCATGAAATACAGAATGTATCATAAAAATGGCACAATCAATGAAGTTGTAAAAAAAAACTTACGTAATCTTTCTTTTAAGTTATTACTTCTATAAATTTTTAATACTTTTGAGCCAATAAATAGCAAAATTACTTTTTATTTATTCAATCATTACTTTCCTTGTTAATTTATGTACGACCCCTAAAACACGAACATCCGACATGATTTTTCCTCTTTGCGAACTCATATTTAGGCATCGAAAAGTTATTTAAGTCAGCATTTATGTAGTTTCATATCTTTGAGACCCTTTGTGATAAAGTGCTGAAATTTCGTACATGACCTTATCAAAGAAAAGGGCGCATTTTCCTCTTCGGGATTGTGGTTCAAATTTACGAGGTCCATCCCAAAATAGCCTTTGTGTTGCTTTAAACGGGACGTTAATATAACTAAACTAAACTAAACTGTTCGGGATTTTTTTATACGAACCCCGTATAAAAATTGAAATTTTGTGTTTTATTTAAGTTCAACCCCCTGAAAACTTTAATTGACTTCATAAAATTTTGCATCTTTTTTAATCAACTTTGCAATTTACAGTATATATCTATGATCAATATTTAAGGAATATTAGCCACGGTTAAGGTTTTTGAGATACCCTGTATATAATTTATCCAAGAGCTAAAATATTGTTTTCTTGATGTAACTTTCAATGCCATTTTTAATTTAATGAAAAAAATGATAGGCTATGTCCATAAGTAAATAATATGCTTTATTCCCTTGTGCGTAGAAGAAATATTTTCCTTATTTCAAACGATATTAGCAACTTACTTTTCAAAGATGATAATTGGTTGCTAATGCTCTAATCTCTCTAATATTTAAGTCAATGTACTAGAAAGTGCAGTCCATATTTATCACTTTTTAGTCAATTCAGAAGCTAACTATTTAAAAGATAGCTTATGGTCCTAAGGAGAATTTAGTTGTAGTAATGAACGACAGAGGAATAAAAACACGAAAATAGGGACTGAAAATAATTTAAATTTAATTGATATTTATTTAATTTTAACTGGTATTTACTAATACGACAATAATTTGAATTTAACTATATGTCTTCAACTATTTTAACAAGGAGTATCAATAAATGCTGTCACTAATTTTAAAGAGCGAGAGAATACGTCCAGATATGCGTAACTATTAACTGCTAACACACAAATGATTGAATTTTGGTAATCAGAAAAAAAATGTTGACTAAGATATGTTTCACAATATAATACATTTTAAATATATATATTAGGTATATAATATATTTATTTAAAAAGTCGCATTTTTAAAAGCGGAGAAATTATATATTCAACTTTTTTTCCAAAGCAAGAAATATGCTTGGACTAAAGCCTTTTCAATTCGGTCAATATTCCCAATACACGGAAAAACATTCTGCCTGGAAAGATTTACGTTGCCACGGTATGTGACATTGCTGAAGAATGAATCAAAAGAAACCTCGTAATATTGACGTCACTAAGAAATAAAGCCTGTCTTTGCATATACCTGGCAAAGCAGCAGATTGTCCTTAAATTCTCATTCGGAGACGATTTTGAAAACAATACTAAGTAAATCATGCAACCAGACCTTCTCAGCGCGTGCCCAAACCGCACAGATGGGTATAAATAAACATAATTTATATTCGAACATTCGCATTACGAGCTTTCCTTTTTTTCTTTTAATCTTTTTTTTCTTTCTTTTTAGTATTTTTCATTTTGTTCTATTTGTGAGCTTTTACTCTTTCCTTTTAAAGACAAAATTTGCATTTTTATTTTTGGCAACGTTCCCGAAGTGAGATTTCCGTAAACAATGCGCCGTTATCACTTTGGCGGAAATGCATACATGCCACTGATATCGTTTGCTTATAGAAACGAAAGGATGGAAATTCATTTCGCCGTATAATCACGTCTGCTGGCGTAGAAAATTAAATATTTTTAGGAGAAAAGCCTGGTTGTTATTGTTCCGCGGCTCCGGGAAGTTGTTTTTGTGTATTGGACATGATGCTAAGCTGTTATTAAAAACAGCCGCTTGCAAACTTTCTTTTGTCGAATGTATGCAATTATACAACTAAAAAAAGTGTTTTTTTTTTATTTAACAGAAAAACATTTGTACATCAACAGAAAGATAAAATGCTGTGACCTATCATAGGTCACAACATTAATTTTTAAGTTAAAGGAAAATAATATATTCCAAATTTTGATTGGTGATTTGAGTTTTTAGTAATACAAAATTCTTTCCTACACTTTTAGAAGCACGTTTTTTTCCCTTCATGATATCTATGCTCATATTTCCAATTAAAGTGATTTCATAACAATATTATTCTTCAAATTG
>JAPMOQ010056715.1:576761-603350 GCA_026543055.1 Argiope trifasciata
CATGTTAACTCTATAATTCAAAACTGCAATGAATTAAATATATCAATAGGAATATGTATGGTATGTGGTGTATTTATGTATGTGATTTTGTGACTAGAAGTGCAGTTTTGTGACAAACTTTGTTTCAATCGATTGAAAAAAAAACGTGTCTCAAGGCCAAATTTGATTTTCATATACTATTAACGCATGCCAGGGATTTATCGTCAAAAAGGTAGCCGATAATCACACGGTAAACTCAGTTAACTAGCTAAATTAAATCTAAAAGTTAATATTTCGTAATAATTATATGCCACTGCTATGCAAGGCTTTCTCTGCCATGATAAGTGCGTTAGAGAGTATCAAGTGTCTTGGGAAGATAACTTCCGCAGGTTTTCATTTTATAATGACTTGAATGTCTGTTTTAATTTATTAATCAATAGTATATTTCTCGTGATGAAAGTTTTCCGACAAATTACCTAGAAACTCATTAAACCAAAGAAATATAACTGTAAAAATAATATTTTTGAAACAAATTAGGAGGTCGAATATCACTTTGCATTTACAAGTCCTCATCATCTTGAATATTCATCAAATACTGAAATCTTCAACCCCATCACGCTATATCTCAATCTATACTTTAATTCAACGACCGTTTCACGCTATATCGCAATCAAATATACAGTTTGAACGAGGACAAAAATTTCATTTATTTAAGGGGAGGATCGATACATGAATTTTCCAAGTGGATAATCTTGCTTTGAATAAAGGAACTTAACTAAACAAAATTATGCGACTCTCACAATAATGAGCTTAATCAAGTTCATGAAATCGGAAGCTTAGGATAGAATTTCTGATCAATTACTTTTAATTTGGCTTAGAAGATTCACAAATCTTGTGGAATTAAAGTAGAGAAGAGAGTTTTGAACGGAGGGAAGAGCCCAAAGTAAATTTTGGAGTCTTGAATTTCAATATAGAGAATAAATTAGGCTTAAATTTTTATTTTGTAATTCAATTTTCTTAATTATTTACGTGCTGTATAGATTTGGCATGTTTCTTCTTCTTCTGTGTTCTATCTGTGAGGGATATGACCCCCCACCCTCCTGTAAAACGGGGGTGTGGAATCGAATACGCGCATGAAATAGCTAAGTCGTACTCTTACATAGTCGTGCATGAAATAGCTAAGTCAGCTCAAGTTGGCACTGCTGAAACAACATGGGATGCTCTTTCGTTTTAAATTGACACAAGCCTTACAAACTTTACAAGCTTGCTTATAGATAAGTGTCAGCAAGCTTGCAAAGTTGCCATAAGTCGTAACAATAATATACAATATAATAAGGAAAAATATAGTAATTGGCAAAAAATTGAAATGTGAGATTTCAGATTATTTGTCTGAAATTTTAAATTGAAAAATCAGTTCCTTCTTACTATCGAAAATACTATTTTTAGAATTAATCAGCTGAAATGTCTTTAAATAGATAAATAAATAATTTAAATGAAAATGTTTCAAAGCACACTTCTTCAGTTCTATTTTTAATATAAATTATTTTCATATTTTAAAGTTTTATTTATATTCTATTATTATAAATATTATGCATTCTTGAAATTACTTTTTATAAAATTAACTACCAGAAGGAGCTGCTCATATGGAATGAATATGTAACTGAATTAATCGACTAACTTTAATTTAAGGTATGAAAACATTAAATAATGTAATAATTTAGAACGATTAAATACACAAAATCTCAAATCCCTTACTCACTAAGAAATAAATGAAAAATTGATGATGCAAATTCCAATTAACGAGCATGAAAGATATTAGTTAAGTAAAAGAATGCCAAAATATAGTGGACCTAATGAATAGAATTTTATATGTTATCACTTTACTAAAATTGTGCAAATATCATAAAATGTAGTAAAATAAAATTAGGCAGAGGATTGACGACTGATTGCGATTTTAACTAAAGTTTTATGAAGATCACAAAATGTAATAAAATAAAACGAGGATCGGTAGCTGTGTACACAAAAATTGTTGATCTGTATCTGCAAGCTCAGGCAATGTCCTCTCCTTTTGATCGCTGTTCAAAATTATGAGCTCCGTCCGAAAATAGCCCTAGGCTTACTTTACAACAGAACATTAATATAACTACACTGAATTTGCATAGTTTTCTTTCTTTTAAACTTACGAGAACTATTTTTATTAATGATTATTAAAAATTCCAAAATTATGTAAAACTACAGTAAAATCTAGCAATATCACCGAGAGCAATACGTGAATAAAACTATTAAAGTTTGAGTTGCAAATACTCGATAGTTGAGATCGGCATCTTTACAGAGAATTCAGGAAAAGTGCTATTGATTACCTATAAACCATTGGGCAGGTCTCGTCGCTTCTGTCTGACAAATTTCATGATGCAATTATGTTCAGTCTCTTTACTTTTAATTGCATTGAATTTCACATCAGGACGAGACAAGCACAATTTATCAATCCTTACATTCCACCGAGTAATCAAAACAGCAAACCTATCATAATTGAAATTTGCACACGAACTTGACCTCTATTACAAAGTTGCGGATCTACTGCATCTGCTAAAAGGATATTCTGTGCTTATCCTGGTGGATTCTATGTTTAAAGGACAAACATTATTGACGTCTAGGGGATGAAACTTTCCAA
The DNA here is from genome assembly GCA_026543055.1 of Argiope trifasciata. Lineage (NCBI taxonomy): Eukaryota > Metazoa > Arthropoda > Arachnida > Araneae > Araneidae > Argiope > Argiope trifasciata. The sequence continues at coordinate 579,412 of JAPMOQ010056715.1, forward strand.
CATATTATCGGAAAACCAGTTAAACTATACCGATTTCCCATTTCTATTTTAGGTTGCGTATCGAATTTTTCGTGCATTATTCGATTCAAACGCTTTCCAATTGGGATTCTATCTTTTATACGCCGCTTTGGAAACATTTGAAAAATATTGCTCACTGTAATTGCTGGGCAATCCAGCAATTTTGGAAATAATGTTTCGGAACTACTACAAAATGGCTTTCAATGGAATAATATTTCCTTTTCTTCGCTTTCCACTGTAATTATCTGAATACGAAAATTCTTTTCAAGTAAAGGTTTGAACAATATTTGTCTGAAACTGAATTAAATGCCAGCGTCCTGGCTTCTACCTCATGATCTGGGCGTACCGGGTTCGAGTCCTAGTCTGGGCATGATTGATCTTCCCTTATGTTTTATCTGTGAAATGTCTGAAAGAGCCCTCCTATAAACGGAAGTTGTACAAGTGAATGTGTGTAGGTTTTGCTTTCATTTGAGTTAGAAGTCAGACTTCTGCCTTCGGGTGCTCAGAGTCTTTACCTTCATGAACTGCTGCATCCTCTTTCCGTGTAAACATGGACACAGCATCATCATCATTAAGTGAATTGAATTTTTTCTCCTTATGCTTTATATTATGAAACCTCGCTATTTCTTTTGTAAACGCATGGACAAAACAAAACGAGTCTATCCTCTTTAGTTCTGACATCTACAAACTTGGACTTCCTTTCCTTTTTTCATGAAATTTAAAAAATATCAATATTTTGATCTTGAAATCAAGATATTTTTATATAGGCGTGATAGAGTTCGAGTCCCGGTTCGGGTATGGTTGTTCTTACTCTGTTTTGTCTGTGAGATGTGTGAATGTGCCCTCCAGTAAAAAGTGGTTGTGAAAACGAATGAGTGATACGTGAGTGGCAAAGTCGTACTCTTGGCCCTAGTTGGCGCTACTGAAACAAGATGCGCACCCTATCGGCTTAAATCGTTGTCTCCGTAACATCAGGCTTGACCATGGCGCCATAAGAAAATATAATAAAACAGATAATTTGATATCTTGATTTCACTTCTAAAAAGCTAAATTTTTTTTTAACTTTTAAAAAGTATCGATGGATAATTGTGGAATACTGAATTTAGTTCTGAAAAAAAGTATCATATTTTTCAACCCAACTTATGACGGAATGGTTGAAAAAGTAATTTTTCTAATAATTTAAAAAAATCCTATGTTTTAGAGTAATCAAATTTATAACAATGTAAATTTTTAATATACACTGATGGAAAAAAAAATCCCAACACTAGGAAGGAGTGGTGCTAGATAAACGAAATTTGGTAGGCGTGTTTATACATCTGAAAGATGACGTCGATTCAAATTTTGAGCTACGCGCGCAAGAGTGGTGCTAGTAGCGACACTATGAACATGCAAATGAGGTTTGCTTTAAATAAGCGCTGTAAGGTTCGTGATCGTTATTTACAGTTGAGATTTGACGCAGTGGGTTAATGTTAGTCAAGGATGCCTCTGAGAAGACGAAGAAGCCATTATGAACAGCTCACTGAGTTTGAACGAGGTCGTGTTGTAGGGCTACGAGAAGGTGGGTTTTCTTTCCGCTATATTGCTGAAAGACTTGGCAGGAATGTATCCACTGTGCATGAGTATTGGCGGCAGTGGTCAAGGGAAGCCTCAAGAAGACCAGGTTCCGGGGGCCACGTGGTACTACTGAGAGAGAAGACCGGCGTATTCGGCGTATGGCTGTGGCTAATCCTACTGCGTCTGCAGCTGAAATTCGAGCTGCAGTTGGCACCACAGTGACACAAAGAACTGTTACAAATCGGTTACTTCAAGGACAGCTCCGAGCCAGACGCCCTGTACAGTGCATTCCACTGACTCCAAACCACTGCTGTTTGCGACGTGAGTGGTGTCAAGCTAGAGTTCATTGGAGGACGGAGTGGAGGTCTGTTGTATTTTCTGATGAAAGCCGGTTCTGCTTTGGTCGCAGTGATAGCCGTTTGTTGGTTAGAAGGAGGCCAGGTGAACGCCTGCTAGTGTCTGCGGCCTAGACACACAGGGCCTACTCCTGGAGTTATTGTTTAGGGAGCAATTTCGTATGACAGCAAGAGCACTCTCGTGGTTATCCCACGCACCCTGATTGCAAATTTGTACGTCAGTCTAGTGATACAACCTGTTGTGCTGCCATTCATGATTAGCATTCAATGGGGTGTTTTCCAACAGGATAACGCTCGCCCTCATACCGCTGTTGTAACCCAACATGCTCTACAGAGTGTCGACATAATGCCTTGGCCTGCTGGGTCACCAGATCTTTCTCCAATCGATCACGTATGGGACATCATTGGACGACAACTCCAGCGTTATCCACAACCAGCATTAACCGTCCCTGCATTGACCGCCCAAGTGCAACAGGCATGGAATTCCATCCCACAAACTGATATCCGATATACTGTATATACTGATATACTTACTGTTCGACACAATGCATGCACATTTGCATGCTTGCATTCAAAATTCTGGCGGTTACACCGGTTACTAATGTACCAACATTTTACATTTGAAATGGCTCTTCTCGCCAATGGCTCTACCTGTGATCTTGAAACTTTAATCAATTAAATATGTTACCTAGACAAATCTATTCCTGAAATTTTATTACTGTACAATAATTTTTCTTGGTGTAGGGAGTTTTTTTCCATCAGTGTATTTAGAGCCGTTTAAATCTGAATTGTGTTATATTTAGAACTACTGTATATATTTTATGCAGCTTTGTCTTTTTATAACCATTTCTCCAAAATATTTAGCTATCAATGTTTTTGATATATAATTCAGTCATACTACTATGTAAGCCTTAAACAATTCTGTTCATTGTATTATTTATCTATTACTAATTTCTGTCTGAGTCCATAACATTTGCACACTAAATTATAGTGGAAATGTTAAACTGCAATTTATATAAAAAACATTTTTTACTGGAACAGAGCTAATTTTTTTTATAATACGAAAATTGGATACATAGTCGCTCAGTATTGAAGTTTTATATGCAGAGCAGAATAATTTTCGTAATTATATTTTAAAGAATAATTTCGTATAATATTTTAAAGAATAATTTCGTATAATATTTTAAAGAAGAATTTCGTATAATATTTTAAAGAATTATTCAACGAAATTTTCTTTGATTCATTATAAAATTCAGTTTTTAGTTTACTTTCAAAACATTTAAATGATGCAAATGAGAATATTTTATTTGACTTCAGAAAATAAATGTTCTGAAGAAAAAAAAAATGTAGTTTGAAGTTTACACAGTCTTTTTGTCCTAAGGAGTCCTATTCTACGAAATACTCTTGACACAATTTTTCACTCAAATTTAATAAATAAACTTTCTATCTTCTGTGATCAAATCTGTCAGTTTTTACAAATTAATATTAGAACTATCAATATTTTCATTATAACAGGCTAGTGACTGTAGTGAAATCCTGGTAAAAGATCGGCGTATCTTCTTAGAAACGGTATATAAAGTGGTCTGAAATTGCCAGTTTTTATAGAAGAGTGCTATTCAGATTTTATAAATTATTCAGTTTTAGTGCATGGTTAGTTGATTGGAGTGTGAAGCTTTTTATTTAACCCTTAGGGGTCCGAAAAGTAATTTGATGCATAAATATTTGCCGAATTAGAGGACTTGTTTATTGTTCCAAAAAAATTAATATATATGAATTTTGTTACGCTGAAATTTCCGGAAAAATTAATCTACATATTTTTACCACTTTCCAAGTTTTTTTACAAGCCAAAATTTAAGGAAAATAATTAAATAAAATGACAAAAGGAAAAACTGCATTGAATGGCACATCAGAGGAGTGATCGGAGAGCTAAGAGTTAAAATATTGGTGTCTCAAAATTTTTTGTTAAATATGATTCAAAGGGTAATGTAAAAACGTTGCAAAGGACAATGTAAAGGACCTATATAAAAATTTACAATTCTTAATTCATAGGCGCATTTATTGATCCAAGTTGCATAAACTATGTTTAATTCCTTTAGACCAGGGCCGCGGTGGCCTGGTGGTAAGGTCTCGGCTCCGGAACCGGAGGGTTTCAGGTTCGAGACTCGATTCCACCGAAGATCCGTCGTGTGAGGGGGTCTCTTGCACGTTAAATCTGTCAGGCCAAAGTCCTCCCGCTGGTGTGGTGTGGAGAGGGGGCTGCCACTTCAGGTGTCGTCCTCGTCATCTGACCGTGGTTCAAAATTACGAGGTCCGTCCCAAAATAGCCCTCGTGTTGCTTTAAAAGGGACGTTAATATAACTGAACTAAACTAAACTCCTTTAGACCAGTTTTAAGTAGATGCACGTATCCCCCCCCCAATTAGAATTAAATTATGGCATAGATATACTAAACCATGTTTGCCGTAAATTTAACAGTTTGTTTTAATTTAATTTAAAGTTTAACTGCCGTAAATTTAACCTTATTTGAATCTTTCCCTCCAATTACTTTTAGGAAAATATAGTTCAAATTTTTTTCGCTTCATAAAGATATTTGCTGAAATTTACACTTTTATATCTTTATTTAATAATAATTTTGTTTTTACTTTCAAGTTCATATAAACATATAAAATCTGATATAAAAATATATACACATAAAATCTTTGATATTTTATGAACTGTAGCCTTTCCTTTTTTATTCGTTTGTTCCTCCAGATATAAAAGCACACAGCCTTAATTTTTTCTATTGTTCGACACTTCTTTATACTAATTATTGTCTTTTTGCTCAAGTCTTTTCCAATTTCAATAATTAATAATGTTTATAGCTGCTTTCTCAGATCTATTATAGAACTCTTCAAATTCAGGAAATAATTTCAATTCCAATTTAATCCCTTTTTGGAGAACCCTCCCTCCCCCACACAAAGAAAGAATGACCTAACGTTATTTTTAAAGTTTTGAAGAAAATTCCGCAATTATAAGTATTAAAACGTGGTCAATAAAATTTAATTCAAAGAATATAACATGATTTGTTACTTAATTTCAAGCTGTCCAAATTCTATCTTTCCTTTGCTACAACGAATAACATTTATTAACTTTCATAACATTAAAAAAATAGGATGGCATTCTATTAATTAAAATGTTTAAATATTGGTTCCAAATTAAAACCTATGCAGAATTATAATAACTTAATAATACTTGGGCATATGAGATTGATTTCGTGGGACATGAAGACTGGCTTTTTGAGGTCTCCGAGATGGTTTAAATGTTCAGTTCCTCGAGTTTTTCTTCCCTTATTTATAAAGACGATAATGAAATCGCCGCACAATGAAAATGAACAAATTTATGCCTGATTATCATATTTTTTTAAAACCTAATGAAAGGACGATGTACTAGTTGCGATTCCGAAATAAATGCTTTATTCCACATTTATTGACAGTCCTTCAAAATTTGAAACTAAGCATATCTGCAAACTTTCTAGAATATAAAATTTTGTATATATGAAAATAAGAGAAAAATTATACTAATTCACATTTAAAATTAGAATGGATGTATAAAATTTTAATTTTTGCAATTTTTGTACAATTGCCTGCTTTATTTAATGAAATTTTATATTTCAAAATATGTTTAGATGAAATATTTAAAAAATAAAAAACAAATTTTTTTCTAAGGTCAATTCCTTGATGCTTTTATAGAAGAAAAAATATTTTTAAAACCATGCTTGCATAGCTGAGAAATTAGTTTTATCTTAAGGTCTAATATTTTAATATTTACTATTGTATTTCAATTTTGGTTATGATATAGGTCCAATTTATATGAATCAATACTTTTGGAAAGGAATTCAGGGGAGAAAAATAAAAAGAACGAATAAAATATAAAGTGATACATTTTATTTCTGGCTTTCTTTCTCGCATCGATTTAAAGCAAATTGAAAATTAGCAACAAATCATTGGTAGCGCTTTTAAGAAAATAGGCAGAAATTTACTACGACATTACCTACGAATAGAACTTTAGATCATGATGCTGAATCTGAGAAGAAAGTTTTTTAATGGAATACTAATAGTTATTGCATTTGCATGTAGATTTCTGGTACATTGGATGGTAAATACGGTGGTAAATACGCTTGAAAATGGGGTAGTATATTTCGGATTTGAAGGAATTTCGTTAATTATCAACATTTTCTTACTGAAAATATGTTTTTTCCCCTGAGAATTAAATAGCAGTTATTTTTTGTGTTATTAATTTGATTCCTGTTTTATTTTAGAAAAAGTGCTTAATATTTTGAAAAAACAAACTTATTTGAATAATTTTAACGTAAAAAATACATTAGCTTATTTCAAGTAAGAGTTTGGGGAATATATGTACTTACAAGCATACATACATGCATATTGAAAGAACTAAACATTATTGATATTTATTTAAATTTGAATTTAAAGCATTTTCTATGTATTTTTTTTTCCTTTCATTTTGGTAAATAAAGTTAAACTGTGAAAGATATAAAGTTTAAATCCTCATAAAACTAAAAATTATACTTCACCTCATTGGATTGAATTTGTATTATGCATATCAAAATTATAGTTTTTATAAATGCCTCTGGTGTGAGGAAATTATAAACGTTTTCCTTTACAGTAAATTTTTAAATCTAATTTCTCATGTTTTATTTATTACTTAAAACGCTTGTCAGAAACGCAATAAGGGTTAGATAGCATTTTCTCACAGAAGCTTCGTTTCGTGATCAAGGACATGCAGTATTATTCTTATTTTAACAGTGATTGGTTGTCTGTGTAAAATCGCCATATCTTGCATGCAAAGATAAAAGTTATAATATGGCAACCTTGAGAGTGAAAGTTATCTTTTAATGATATGGGGGCAATTTATTGAGCGCATATTCCACACAACCATAAAATAATCATACATTACCCCGTAGTGATAAAGAGAACATAGTAAATCAGTTTTCAACGCTTAATTCGAGATCCAATGTATCTTATTATATTCCTATTATTGAATTCTGTATGCCAGATTTCCTCCCGCCAAAAAAGATTTTGAAAAATGTATGTTACTATTTGAATATCGTATGATAATTTAAATATAAAACTTTTGGTTTCCTAAATTATGAAGAAAACAAATCCAACAAACAGGAAACTCACATCACTGACTTTTTGACCCACCCGAATAAATAATACTGAATGTCCTGACCACCACACAGCAACACTGGCGGGAACTATAGTTGTATCCTAAGGGCCATTACTGGCCACGGTACAATTCTTCCCCAAGGAAGTACGTCCCTTCAGCGATGGGAGGAGCCATATTCCCCCCTTTTCGTGTACCCTTCAGGGTGGCGAGGTCTAACTACCAAGCCGGAAGCATCTCTTCCTCATCCTCTCTACAAAGAGCTTCATAAGGGAGGAATTAGCAAACAGGAATGGAGGATGTCTACTTAATGTATGGAAAATATGCAATATTAACAATGAAACTGCTTGCGTGAAATTTGTCTATGAAGTGAATGATGACCACTTAACATTTCAAATATTCTTAACAACTCAAATGTTAGCTGCTTTTTAAATTATCCTAAATTATTCTGTATAGGATTTTGATTTAGTTTTTCTGAATTCCTTTAAACAAATTATTTGAATCTTCATTTGACATTTATGAAGTCTAAGATATTTAATATGCTTTTGTAATATCTTGATGAAAGTTTTAATAAAAAAAAATCCGTGAAAAATAATGATTCAATAATTTATGAATTCAAATTCGAAAATTTCAGAACTCAAGTTATTTTCAGACCATGAATTTAAAAGCAGTTCAATTTATTAATCTAAATTAAACCATTTTCTCTCTTTCACGCAACAGATATCTCACACAACATTTTCTCTCTTTCTGATATTTTCCTTAAACATGTTTCCCCAAATGGCATTTGGGATAAAAATTCTTCAAAGAAATTAATATAACACAAAAAGTTCCTTATGAAAAAAATTGATTGAATACTCTGAACTAAAAATTAAAGGGACTTCTTATTGCATAATAATGTATAATATATTTTTAAATGCTAAAATGAAGGATACTTTTTTTAAAAGCAAACTATATGAAAAGGGAAAGAAATATTCAAAGCACTGGGAAATATTTACGAAACTGGATATTTCCTTAGAGTTCCGATACATTTTTTTTTAAAATTTTTTCTTACTTTTTATTTCAATTCTATAGGAAAATTTGGCAATGAGAGTTCCTGCTGAGAATATCAAGCTGTAAATATTATTTCTTCCTTTGCAGCTTACAAAGGAACTAGTACCATATGAACATTTTCTTTTGGCGGAAAAATTTTTGTGTAAAATGCATTAAATGATTTAATTAATCTCAAACTATGGAGCTTATTAGTCTAAAGATAGTTGAATCTCTTTAATGTAATTATTGTCGTTTGTTACATTTATTTAATGGAGTCTATTTAATTTTCACAATATAATTATTTGAATGGCAAATTGTGTTGCAATTTGATCTGATTTATGTTTTAAATGATACGTAAAATATTCAATTCATTTGAAATGATACTCGCATACCCACATCCACACATATTAATTTGATTTTATTGCAATATTTTTAATTAAAATCTTCTTAGTGTGCTAATAAAACTGATTTTAATATTTATTATTCTTTACTTTTTAAATCAATAATAATTTTTTCAAAATTTTTTTTATTATTTGATATCTTTTTCTCTTTAATATATTCGATAATTCAGTATTATGAGCATTATAGAACCTTGCAATTAATTTGTCCTGAAATGTTTTTTAAGATAGAATCACTCTTATGGAACCCAATTTTCGTTGAATTTCATTTATTGACGTTATAATGTTCTGAAAATAATAAAATATCGCATTGCCAATGGGACCGCATAACGTACAAAATTTCAAAGCTCTAGAAAATCAGGAAATGAATGAAAATAATCAATAACAAAAATCCCACTTTTATAAGCATTAAACAATTCAAACTAAATACAAGCACCTCTTCATTTCAAGATTCACAATTCATTCAGTTTTAATTGCTACACGAACCGACGAGTCCTTAAATACACAGGGACTTTCAAACGTCAACATTGCTGTTCCCTAGACAGCAGAAACTTGGAAAAGTTTCTCAACGAGCACTTTTCCTCCGTTCTAATGAAGAGGGCACTCCCTCACATAACACGGCCGTCGAGCCCAGTTAATTGACTACGATTTGCACTTAAACCCTTCGCAACACTCTGAAATAGAGAAATGGTCGACCCATTTCTCAGCTGTATACACAAGTAGTGCAAATCGGAGTAGGAAACGGGTCCAATTACCACACCTCTTTGATGTACCATTCCAAAAGGATATCCAGAAGTCTTGAAAGGGTGACAGTAATAGAAACCCTTTGGGACACCATAGAAGATTTTATTCTGTACAGTATCACATAGACTTGAGTTTTAAGGGCAAATATCATTGCGAAATATTGCAATGTATAGTAGCAAAATATGTGGCTTAAGTACTATAAAAATATAAGAATCAAATTAGAACACCCTTGTGCGAATGTTATTACATCATTCAGTTTTTCAACATTAGTTTTCTGAATGTGGTTACAGAATAAAATGTCAAATAGATAAAGTTAGGAATTGATTATGTTTTGTGCCTGCGAATGACTATTCCCTAATTAGATCATTATAATTAAAAAGAAAGCGAAGAAGGGCAGATATATAGAAGAATAAAAAGAAAGCAGTTAAATAGAGGGTCCGAATCAAAGACCTGCGTCCACGAATGTCCTAAATTTTGAGGAGAAAAATTTAAAAAGAAGAACAGGGAAAAATTATGCTTCTGCGGTATAGAAAACATACTTCAAAATACAATAATATGTGATTATCTAACAGCAATTAAAATAAATATTGGGATAGTTTATAAATGCTGCATCTTAAATTTACTATATTATTCTTATATAGTTTGGTAAAAAATTAATTTGGTAATTTTTATTTAATTTTTCTGAATTTGGTAAAAAAATTAAAAATATATAAGAATATGAAATTAAAAAAATGTTTTAGCAAAAGGAATACCAACACTTTACTTTCCAACAGTCATCAAATCGACTGTGATATTTATCAGATCTCAGTTCCAAACTATTTCTCCCCGTCTAGTAGAAACTGCGATCATTCTCATTTAGACATGCCTAGTTATTTAGTCATCTTTATTCTATTAATTAAAGAGAACATTTTTCTTCACGAAAGTTGTCTTATTTGCGGAATAATCACTAATAGCCGTTTCAGTTCCAACAACTCTCTCTCTTGAAATTTTGAGGCATATCTTCAGATTACTGAAATATGTATTTTGTAATTTGATTTGAAAGAGCGGCTATCTTTTACGATCTGTTGTTTCTTCCTGTTTTGCCTATCAGAAACTTTCAATATTTGGCAGTGAATTTCGCATATGAACTGATACCTAATTAGAATTTTTTTCTTTCAGAGATTAGTGAGATACCACTATTCAACAGTTTTCATAATTTTTTCGATAAATTTTAGCAAGCACCGTCTGCTACTTTTCTGATTTAAAAACAATGCAAAACTTTTAAATCAATGATGTTCATTGCACATGGTGGGACTACTTCATTGTATAAAGAGGGAATATCTCAATAACAAATAACCACATCTTTAGATTGGTCGTTATCTGATGGATTGATACTACCTAGCTAACATGATGACTTGGATTCCGTATTACTTAAAAAAAAATGAGTTGAGAAAGTTCACTTCGTCATTAGTGTATAGGCTCATGCCCCACAAGTTTTTTAACAAGCATTTCATTACAGATTATATATATTAAGTGTAACAAATATATTTTGACAGCAAATATGAATATCTGTATTGATTGTGCTTAGAATTAGAATATGTCACTTTTACAAACGTGTGTTTTCTGAAATATAACAATTAGATGCTACAAGACGACGCTTTGATGTCAAATTATTCATTTTGACCCACCCTATATATTCAATTTAATTAGATACTATAAATTGTCAAATTAAGCATTTAATTCTAATCAATTGCTCAGTTTTATTTCAAATAAACACTATTTAATGATAATGCTGATTTCGAGTCCGTGTTAACACGGAAAGTGCATGAAGTTAGCATTTGAGGGTCACGACCCCTAAGCACCCGAAGGCAGAAGTCTGACTTCTAGCTCATATGAAGATGATACACACACATATTCACTTGCACAACTCCTTTTTACAGGGGGGGGGGATCATTCACACATCTCACAGATGGAACCCTAGAGAAGAACAACCATGTCGGTACCAGGATTCGAACCTGGGAAGCCCAGATCACTGGGAAGATGTGCTGCCTCTAAGGCAGGACACCTGATAAATTGAATTGGCAATGTTTTATTAACAAATATTGAACTACTTTTCTTTTGTTTTTGTGAAAAATGTTATTTAATACTTATTAAGATGCTTTTTAAGGAATAACTTTAAAAAACAATAATATCTTTAAATTTAAGTTTTCAGTTTGTTAGTCATCAGAATTCATGGACTTATGTTTTCAACAATTTCTTTATTGTAATAAGTTGATTTTATTTTCCAATATGATATTGGTTTTAAATTTATATAATACAGGAAAATTGTAAGTATAATATATTTAAAAAATGTTTTTCATTAGACAATTCATTTTTTTAACCATGTCAATTTTATGGTCATTCTTTCGGTGTAATATCTCCATTAAAAGAACGTCACCTTTAATGCCCTCGGCGTCATCAAGAGCAAAATGTTGTTTTCATTTTGCCTGTTCTTTTCAAAAGATTCTTACAAAATGTTTTCATTTATATTGAAAGGTCCATTCTTTATATCAATCTAATTTTATTTTAATTTCAGTAATGGACTTGGGGCATTGATATAACAAATTCAAAAATGAAAGATCTCTTGTGAATTAGAATCTACATCACACCTTCTATTTCCATTTGCATTATTTGATTTGTGCTTTCTTTTGATACTGCAAAACTTGTTCAAACGTGAAATAGGTTTTTCACTATTTATTCTGCTTTTATTTGTATAAAATATTATCTTAGCAAGAACGACACAGCTTATTTCTATGTCCATATTCAGTAGAAATAATCTTCAAGGAAACCTATTCATGGAATTTTGTTACTGTTTCTGTGATTCCCTGGATACAAAACCTAATATTTTGATATGAATAGGGAATATATTCCTGTCTTTGTTATATCCAAACTGAATGCAAATATTGAAATTGAATCAAAGTACATACACTTGATCGTATGAATATATAATGTTCTTGTTGTATTTATTTATTTATCATTTCATTTTCGAGATTCAGATTTTGAATTTATAATGAGATTTTCAAGTAGTCCGTGAAAGACTTCATAACTTTTTTATTTGAACAGGTTTGGCGATTTTAAAAGAAACAACAACAATATTTTTTTTCTCCGAAATGTGAATGAATTTTTGGAATTCCCATCCAATGCATTACATTTTTACTACTAAAAATAACATTAGCGCTATATTGTAATGTTTAATAAAGGTAAAATTAAAAGTGAAGGTTATTAAATAAATGTGAAAGAATCATATTTTATTAAAAAAGATATCCAAATGAATTTCGGAAATTTTCAAAAAATACAATCTATGGTTAAAAAAGAGAAATAATTTCCGAGAATTTCAGAAATTCTGAATTGTTCTTTAAAAATAATTTTTTATTCATATTTACTCTGTTAATTTTTGTAATAATACAAGATAGCACATATGGATTTAATGCATGGATTTAAGTTTTTTTGAATTAAAAGAAACCGTGTAACTCTCCAAACTTAATGAATTAGAAACTTTTCTACATAGGAATGACATTTGAAACAAATATGCATTGTTTAGAATTTTACTTGACACAAATTTTACTATCATGTGCTCTTAAATTAGTTGTTAGAATTTAAGTACAGAATAATTGAAGATAGACATACTTTCGAAGAAAACCTACTCGGAGCTTTACAAGACACAAAATTACATAAGAAGGCACAATATGTATATATCAAACGCTAGTTGTACAGAATTCCTTTATATTACTTAATGTAGACTTAATATGTCGATAAACTGTTTCATTGATCGTTTTTACAGCTACAATGAATTCCAGCTTTGCACAACTAATTAATGGTTGCTAAATATAATTAGAAATGGATAGATACATTCGCTGTGCTAGCAAATAGTACATTTTGTCTCAGGAACAAAGGACACCAAGAAATATACTTCAAAAAGAAGTTTAATTTACCATAAAAATAAATTTATACGTCTCCAAATGTTCAATCACTAAATCTTGTCCAGGAATTTTAGTTTAGCTATATTAATATCAAGACAACACTATGGCTATTTTGGGATTGATCTTGTAATTTCAAATCACGGTTTGATGACAAGAATTACACCTGAGCTGGTAATCCGGCCCCAAACTTTCGCACCACACCAGCTGCAGGGCATCTGGCCCCGACCGATTTACTGTGCGCCAGATAGCATATTCCCAGTCCCAAACCTATATCATGTATGGAGGAAAATCGAGCAACATCATTGGTTTGCACCATCGCCCGCTCTACGAGGAATGTGTGGTGTCATTATAAATGAACTTCGAAATAGTTTTGGTTCGTATTGCTGGTATTGATTGCATATCGTAATTTTTAATTAAATAATATTTGTATTTTGAAAAAAAAATTGCATTTTTTTTCTTGTAATAAAGAATTAGCATGTAAAGGTGGTTTAAAATCGACCAACGCCTTTAGGAGAAGTGGTATAGAATATGGTAGAAGTGGTATAGACACGATTTTGATTTAAATCAGAGGTCCCCAACCTTTTTTGAACTGATGCCCCCTTTTCTAGTGAATATTTCAATACCGCCCCCCTCCTACTCCAGAGAAATAAGATTGCACATAATGCATGGTGAAAACAAGAAGTAAATTTAAAAAACACACACTAATGGACATAGAATATTGTTAGAATTGAAACGCTACTGAATTTCTTCTTTATTTAAAAAAGAAGAATAAAAGTTTTAGCTTTTCTGTTATAAGGACAGGCAGGGGTTTTGATTATGCAAAGTAATCCATTATTAACTATTGCTTTCTAAATTGACAGTTTCCGAGATCAAAACGCATACTTAATTATATTAAAAAGTATTTTTTATTAACATTTAATGACATCAAATTCAAGTTTTGGCGCATGCAGCCACAGAGCCGTATATACTAAAGAGGTATCTCTTTCTCTCAACAGCGAAGTCTTATGTCGAAATATGTGAATTTTCGCACACGTGATAGAAATGATAGATAAAAATTATCAGAGCGGTTTTTAAGCCTTTTTAGACTATATTTCGTTAATTTTCTCATTCCTCTCAGTGCCCTATCAACACCCCCTAATTTTCCCTGGGTCTTTTACCGCCCCCCTGAAAGCTACAAACGCCCACATGGGAGCGCTATCGCCCACGTTGGGAACCAATGATTTAAATTAAAGTAGTATTTTTGTAAATTTGCGATATAGTAAAATGCTTTCTTATTTAAATAACAGGGAATAAATGGAAAATTGTAATGAAAAATATTGATGTGAAACAACAATGTATGTGTGGTGAATCTTAATAAGCCAGTAACTACCACTAAAACATTGGTGCCATTTTTGTATAGTGGATAAATTATTGGATTTCAAACCCAAACATCGCAGGTTTGATCCTTGGCGAAATTCAACCTACGTTTTTTTCAACCGCCAACACCTACGCCAAATTGGTGACCCGGACGTGATGAATTTTCAACAGCTCTCTTGGCGCCATCTCTCCATCAGCAACACAAAGTCGTCAGACTCACTTGACGCAGCAACACAAAGTCGTCAGACTCACTTGACGCACCAACGCAAAGTCGTCAGACTCACTTGACTCAGCAGCAACGCTCGTACACTGGCCATAACGCTTGGCTCAATAAAATCGTTCGTCTCTCTAGCGAACTCACTGGTAGAGGAGTATTGTGGTGATATCTTAATAAGCCAGTAACTTATCTACTATACAAAAATGGCCACCAATGTTTAGTGGTAGTTACTGGCTTATTAAGATATCACCACAGTATGCGTAACTAAGATGCATAGCCATGTTGCAAAGTTTCAGTTTATGAGATTGAGTTATAAGAGGCATCAAATCCAAGTTACGTCCAAAATCTAAATGAGAGAAAACATGACTTCATGCCTCGTCATAGAGAGGGCTGCGGTGGGAATCAATGATATTGCTCGATTTTCTTGCGTACATGAAATAGAGTAGGGAATGGAAATAGGCCACCAGGCACACTTATATGACACTTTTTCAGTGAGATCAGGTCTCGTCTCTGCAATCCTCTGACTCTGAAGACGAGACCTTACCACCAGGTCAAATAGTCTTCATATTTAAAGAAATAACCTTTTTAACGATATCAACTTCATTTGCGTCGGTTTTTTTCCATTAATATTAATAATGTTTTTAACCCTGCTGCTCTGTTCGTATTTAATTCACGTATGTAGTGTTCGGGTCAATATAACCCGACTCAGAAAACTAACCTTTCTTGCTGTAATTGACAAGTGACATTTAAGAAATGGTTTATTCGATAGTAATGCAAGTTTGAAAACAGATTTAATAATGTAAAGCAGTTATAAAAATAAAAGATAATATTTGAAATTGAAATGCACAACGATATAAATCATCTGTAAAAATAAAGAAAAGTATTCGAAATTGAAACTTGCTTTTGTTTACAATTTGAACAATAATATTTTACATGAGATTTGTGAATGCTATTCTTACAATTGCCGCATAATATATTATTTTTGCTGTCATTGTTCGAAGGACAGATATTGCACCTTATACGTTTTGCACACAATGAATTATTCTCAAGTTTCTGCGATTCACTATTTTTTCTCTCACACTCGTAGTAGGCACAACTCTTTTAATGTATATCAGAAATACATTAGAAAAAAAGAAATGTTGCAATAAGAGAAAAGAAATTGACCCCCCAGACAATCGTATCAAATTTCGGACCTCGCACGCACTTTCTTGACATGTGACTTAACACATAAGTCAACGGAACAGATTTCGAAAGCGATTAAATTAGCGAAACAATTGTTATTCTTTTCTTTTCAATTATTCTAAACCAAAGTGAACATGTATGATTAAAAAATAAAGGATCATTTTTGCATTGGGTCATATTGACATGAATGGTATCTTAGGTATAAATTGAAAAATATTCCTTTGAAATAAGAATAAATCTAAATATCTCTAGGAATACATATTTATATTATTTACCAAATATGTCAAAAGTTGCCTGTACCAAATGTTTTTACGAAGGTTTAAATTTTATTTTGGGTCATATAGACATTAATAGAATAGCAGGGCTGTAACAGGACAGCTTTTCCAGCTCGCCACCTAGCGGCCACTTCACAAAAACTTCAGTCTGTGTTCTGGAGTCATGGAGTAAACATGATGTTTTCCCCCGATTATTATACTTTTAACTAATTGTTTGTATTAATCGTAAGCCAGTGTATTGTAATTTGTGTGTTATGTCCTTTAATGTTTATTAAAAAGATTTAAGTTGATTTAGCTTCTTTCTTTAAGAGTTTTGTTTTTCCCTAGCAGAAATAGTTTTTGGCGCTCAACGGTAACTAGTGTTGTTTACGATTACAGGGCTAATTTAACATAATACATCATACGTAATTGTTTTTTAATCCTATGATAAAACTCCTATTTATTCATGCAATTTTTTCCCCTTGTTTTTTTCAGTCGTTAACCAAAGTTAAGTCGTTAGTACCAAAGAATGATAGTTTTTATTTAGTAGTAATATATAATCTTTTTAATCTGGAGTCAGCTGTGTCTTTCCGATGGTGTGGCGTGGTGTGGAGAGGGCGGTGCCACTTCAGGTGTCGTCCTCATCATCTGGCCGTGGTTCAAAATTACGAGGTCCGTCCCAAAAAAGCCCTCGTTTTGCTTTAAACGGGACGTTAATATAACTAAACTAAACTAAACTAAACTGGAGTCAGCTGATTGAACTGAATTTATGTTTTTTAGTCGTAATCAAATTGAAAAGTTGAAATATCTTATTTTAATGCATTTCATCAATCACTTAAAAGCCTAAAAAGTCAATAATGTTGACGAATCAATTGGCCACTAAAGAAGGCTAGTTAAAAAATATATCAGTTAAATTTTGAATTACATTTGTATACAACAATTACTTCTTTTCATTTTGCAAACCGTAATACAAAAATTATCCATAGTTTTATTTATACATCGAAAATTTAGAATTCTCTTACTTTTTTTTGAATTGAAAACAATGAATATTTTATCAATGCAGAAATATATGTTTTCTTTCGCATTTGCATTTTCATCCGATTTAATTTTAGTAATGACCTGTGGGGCTGACATAACAAACAGTAAAAAGAACATCACTAGCGAATTAGTTTCTGCTGCATAGGTTCCACCTACATTTTATTTTATATATTTTTTTACTTTGCTCCAACAAATATTACTCAGATATGAAAATGCTTCTTTAATATTTATACTGTTTTTATTTGAATAATATAATAGTAACAGCTATGTAGCTTTTTGAATAAAAACATTCAAAGGAAATATTTTTCTGAGGGAATCCTTCTAGGGAAATTTTTTGCATTCGGTACGATTCCCTAGATAATAACGAATGAATAGTAAGGATTATTCAATTCTTTGTTATTGGATCTTTAAAACTATGGTAAATATTATTACTGAATTCGAAAAGAAACAAGGTCTTTTTTTATTTTTAGCACATTATATTTTAGAATATGAGTTTATTTTATTTTTATTATTAATAGAATTTTTAGTTTGTCAAATGAATTTAAAATAATACGGAAAATCTTTTTATTTTAGAAGAACTGGAATTCAAAAATATGATATTTAAATGGTTAACAATTCCTAAAATTTTTTGTTGATATATTCCTGGAATTTATGAGCTATATCTCAGTAGATACCAAATGCTTTTTAAATAATATTTTTTTGAGAAATATTATAATATATATTTGAGTAATATTATTACAATTAATTATTTTTTTTGGGGGGGGGGGGGTATGGCGTGCCAGTAATTTGTTAGTCGCTGTGATCACAAAGAGAAATCACAATAAATATTGCTTGTTCTATTCTGTTAAATTATGATCAATCACCGAAAAATTAATAAAGCATTAAAAAAATTCATGCTGAGAATTTATATTATACTATTAATTTATTTACACATTATACAAAGAAATATGTCGTCGTCCTTTCATAGGGGTAGCGCGTTTTCTCCGTGATATGGGTCCTATTTCGGGCATAATTGTCCTATCTATGAGAAGTGTGAATACCCCCCCTTAAAAAGTGGTTGTGCAAGCAAATGTGAAGCATGAAGTAGGTAAGTTGTTCTATTAGCCCTAGTTGGCGCTATTGTAAAAACAAAAGACGCTCGTCAGGCTTAAATCACCAACAGATAACTGTCAGCGGGCTGGTAAAGTGCCATACGTCTCAAGCACAACAGCAATAAAGAATTATTGAGAATCCCAGATTTTTGGATCGTGTTTTTTCTCATAGGCACTTATTTAGTAATGATACGCTTTCCATTTTATGAATTACGAGATATTATATAGAATAAATAAATTCAAGTTTATCTTTTCTGAACCAAATGCTCAAATCTTTGTAATAATAATCAAATGTAAAAGTTGTACATGGGCAGTAGTTGCTTCAGTCTAAGCAACGACTTTTACTTATTTCTTTGTAGTGCAAACATATGTCTGGATTTTACATATATCAAGCCAAAATTTGTCATAAATTTTTTTGGATTTAGCCCAGGTTTGAAATAGGCATCTAAAATTCCTTTAAATATTTTCCATTTCTATTTTAAACAAAACTTCTTCTCAAGTAGAGAACATGGAAAAAAGTAAGATATGGTAAATTTCAGATCCAAAGTAATTAAATTAAATTTCATTTTTGAAGTAATATTAAGATTATTTTGAAACGAATTACTAATTTCAAACCATAATCAAATGACTTAGATGACATCAAAATCAGTACTTTCTTCTTATGATTCCTAAGCTTTCAATTCTCGTCGTCTTATATAATATATATCAGATCCACATATAAAGTTGGTATTGGTGGAATTTGAATTTGAACCAGATCTAGTGGCTCAGACGACACCTGTATTTGTGCTCACATGTATTTGTTTATACACCTGTATAAAGTTGGTATTGGTGGAATTTGAATTTGAACCAGATCTAGTGGCTCAGACGACACCTGTATTTGCGCTCCTTATTTATGATTTTTAAGAAACACCAGCGTATGGGCATTTGATTGTCGATGCCTTATTTAATGTATACCAGATCCATTGATGATGACGATGATGATGTCGTGTTCGTATTTCCACGGAAAAGGGGTGCAGTAGCTTCTGAGGATAAAGACCCGTGAGCACTCAAAAGTCAGAAATTTGACTTCTTGCTCAAATGAACACACACATTCGCTTGCACAACCCCTTTTTACAGGTGGGGGGCACATTCATACATCTCACAGATAAAACACAGAACAACAATGCCCGAACCGGGACGTCCAGACCACGGGTAAGACACGCTACTCCTATGCCAAGATGCCGGCACCAGACCCACAAACAAGGTAGATTTCCGTGGACTTGGATTTCGAGCCATAATCAAGTGACCCAGAAAATACCTGAACTGGTACTCCAATCTTAAGATTCCAAAGGCACATAAGCATAAGGGCATTTCATTCTTGTATTCTGATGATGATTAGGTGTGTGTAGGCAGGTGACAAGCTCATTACTAAAGTTTAAAAAATAGAATTTAAATAGTCTCGCTATTCATAAATAACTTTCAAATGCATACATACTAGATGAAAAAGAAGCTAAAGGCAGCGCCAAACAACATTGAAATAAAATAAAGAGGCAGCAGTAAATAAAAAAAGTGAAAGAGGTTTAAATGTTTCGAGTAGAAAATCCTACATAATATTCCATAGTAAAAGTATAATTGAAACATAATTGATAAATAATAAAAGTTTTCAAAACTAAGCAGTTTAACTTTGAAGACAGAAAAATAAAAGTAGGATAAAAATTAAAGCATGGAGAAAGCTAAATAAATGAATACGAAAACTAAGGAAATGAAAAATAAAAAATAAAATATGAATATAAATAAATAAAAATGAACGACAAGAATATACATTGGCTCAGCCTAAGTTATCCATTATCCGGAACAAAAAGCTAGATAAATAGTTCTTCTTTGCAATTTTGTTTTATACTCACAGAATTTTGTCCACTTTTAGCAGTGCCTGACTTTCTCTGTGCCTACTTTCAAGAACTCAGGCAATGGTAAAGCCCATTTAAAGTTGGCAACTAGTAAAAAACATTAACACTTGAAGTACTAAGAGGAATACACATTGATTTGTCACAAGGTATAACTGAGAAAGAGTACTTTTTCTTTAGCCTCCCCCCCACCTCCAAAAAAATATTTGGAGTCCAAAGATTAGTCCAGATAAGAGCTATTAGGATAAATTGTTATTCCAGTTGGAAAATTCTGCTTTCGTTGTGATACAGAAAATCCAAGATAGTTTGGGATTCAAAAGACAATGTATTATTTGGCAGGATTTGGGAGATATGCTGTTGAAGTTTAACAAGTTTTCTGAGATGGTGAAGAATAGGGCCATGGAAAATGTAGTGGGGAATGTCTTCATAATCATCTACAACTACAGTTTCTGAAGCTGAATCTTTTAAGGTAATGCGGGCAAAGTCCATGGTTTGTAGTTAATTGGGATAAATATTTATTGTCAATGCATCTATTTCTTTTTACTTGAGTAAAGAGGCTGTTTCATTATTTTCTTATATTGATTGTCATTCATCGATGAGAAATCTTGTATACCAGAACTACTACAAGGCGGATTTTGGTGGACTCAGATTATGATAAAGTGATTCAGACACCACCTGAACCGGTTTTTTCTTCTTATGATTCCTACGCAATACCAAACTGTGGAAGTTTGACTCTCGACATCTCTAATGTATGTCAGATACATATACAAGACGAACATTGGATTGTGGACATGATTAAATGACTCAGACAACACTCTTTTCTTATTCCTATACACTAGCATTCGATTCTCTACACTTTATTTAATGTATGCTAGATCCATCTATGCTGACGGGCTCTGATTTTGAATGTAGAGCATAATTGTTTAAAGCTATCATGCCAGCAGTCATAGCATATTAAAGTTATCACAGGTTGGCAAAATTTTAGAACAAAATACCTGTTTTATTATCAGTTATTTACTTTTTTTCTTATTGTATTTTTCTATCTAAGCAGATATTTTAACAAAAAGAGAATAGCTTTTTGTCACTCAAATATATTTATTCCTTATTAACCTTCATTTGACAGGATGCTGAATGAATTTTTATGTAGATTTAGAGAAGAGCAATAAGGATTCAAAAGCATTTACAAAGCCAATGTCAATCTAACGCACGGCCCATTACAATCTTAAATAAACAGAGAGATAAATGTCAGCCCAGTGCAGCATTCACTCGTTCTTCAGAGACTTTGCCGCAGAAAATTTTCTTCTCTTCAACTGAAATCAACTCTAATCTAGTGGGCATTCCTCACTTAACAGGGCCATCGAACCAAGTTAATTGACTACGATTCGCACTTAAACTTCGTCTGCTTCTACAGGAACTTTGAAATAGAGAAATGGGCGTTCCTGTTTAAACGCAGTGTAAATCTCAATTCCAATTAAAGCACTCCCCTTTGATCTGTGCTCCCAGAAGATCGGATCTCTTAGCAGCTCCCTTGATGAGTGACAAACAGATAATGAATACTTATGGGGACAGTTGATGTTTGGGCTTAGTAGGTGGATCCAATTCGATGGAGTTAATACCAATTTTAAAAGGCAGCCAATTGGATGAGGAATTCTTTGTTTTCATTGCCTAATTTGAAAATGCAGTTCTTGAAACTTTTTAAAATACTCCATTTTTATAAAGATACACAGGAATGAATATCTATAAAAATAAAAATCAATTTGTGTATGCAAACACTGGCATTTTATGTCTGATTGTCATTGGAAGTTTAAAATTAGGGTTTGGGCAAGTCATAACCGATTCACCCTTTCCTCGATATGGAACGCATTGACTTGGTGGTAAGGCCTTGGTTTCGAAATTAATGAGTTTCATGTTGAGAGCTGATTACACCCAAGAAACGTCGTGTAAGCGGGTGTGGTGTAAGACGAATCCGTCAAAGCTAAACTTCTTATGTGTGTGGTGGTGTGAAAGTTTTGAGAGAAGTGCTGGTTCAATTATTGTCCTCGTTGTCTGAGCTTGGTCCAAAATCCCGAGGACTGTCCCAGAATAGGTCTGGGACAGTCTTGGGACAGTAAAACGCGGCATTAATGCAACTGATTTTAACTAATTCATTTAATTAATTTTAACTTACAAACTATTTTTATGAACATAGCAAAGAATGAATCAGATAAATGTATTTGATAATAAGTGAAATAAGAGAAATGGAATTAAATATGACTGAGGTGGTTTTAAAGAAATTTTACATCCGATGTTCTCAATAGTTGACTAAATTTATTGTACGGGCAAATCAATTCCAAAATATCTTTTCTAGGCACTGAAAAGGCTATTGTAACCGAACATGCTGCCTACTCCTCGATTAGCTCTCTGAGATACTAGAAATAATATACTATTTATAAAACCTGTTAAATTTATGGATACTTTTTAGTTATACGGGAACAAGATGCCGCCAATGCGAAACAAACACGAGTAAGTCTCAAAGTGTAACTACGAGAAATTTGGCGTAAATTTGCATTTTTTGGTAACTTTTTGGTGATTTCTCACTTTTTCCGACTTATGATTATTTGGCGACTTTTAGCGATTTTTTCGTTGCACCTGTGTAACAGAAAAGTGCCTATTTATGTAATTATTTAATGATTTAATCTGGTCTATGTGATCCCATTCACTTTACGACATCTTGCCCTTATACTCTTTCATAGCACCTCAGAAAATCCTCATCATCGCTAGAAAGTCTAAGGTGCAAAAAAGTCCTTAACAATCCTTCTTCCAAAAGTAGAATCATAAACATGATTAGACCCCTAATTGATCAGGGAGAGCTGCTTCAATTAGATTAAATCTATTATTTTCTTAGGACATCATTGAATACAACTCATACTTTATTCATAATTTGTTTTTTATGACCCCCCGCAAGTAAGTAATATTTATAAACCTTTATTTTTGCATTCTTACTGTATATTACAATGTATTCATCCAATTTTTTGCACTCAAAATATTTTTCATTCTAGCATTTATCATTTCTTGTTATGTTGTATTTATATGTATTTTGTCATTTGTCTGTATCTTTCCTATTAATTGTTGCGTACTTTTAAAAAAAAAAAAATAAAGTCCGCCTACATCTATACCAAACCGGAAAGGGGCCACATGAGCTCTAGAAACGGAGGTGTGGTGTGGTGTTAAATGTTAAAACATCGATCGGTCATATACTCAGTTTTAAATAATTTTTTTTGTAAAGGAATTAATTCGACATCAATTACAAATTACATATATTTTCTTTTAATATTTTTTAATAAGAGATACTTACGTTTTTCTATTTTAAAATTGATCTTATGGTTGATGTCTTACAGTCTCAAGGTCTATTGGTTCGATTTAGGAAAGTAAATATTAGGTATCTTTAAAAGAAAGTTGTAAACATTAAGGATTATTTTTACTCTTTCATTCGGAGCTTGAGAAAAGCCCGAGGCAGCAGTTTTATAGAGAGCGAGATGTAATTAAATAAAAAAGTGGGAATTCAAGCTGGAAATAAGATAACTTTTTAGAATAAAGTAAATAGGAATTATTAAAATTAAAGTTAGTTAGTTAAAGTTAGCATTTAAATGATTAAGAAATATCATTAAGCGCGCGCGCGCGCACGCACGCACGCACACACACACACACACACACACACACACACACACACACACACACAC
>JAPMOQ010056715.1:603360-671763 GCA_026543055.1 Argiope trifasciata
ACACACACACACACACACACACACACACACACACACACACACACACAATAGAAGAAAGAAAAATAGAAGCTTAAATAGAAGAAAAAATAAATTAAAAATAGAAGCTTAAGTACATTAAAACACTGATACCATTAGAAAGCTAATTTTTTAAATCTTTAAATTGATGTAAAAATCATGTTTGTGCGATAATATTTTCGGAAGTTATAGCGGGAAAACTTCGGAATTTCGCTTAAATTTTAATTAATTCAAATTCTAAATAAAAATTCGAAAAAAGGGCACCGAGGTGCACATTCCCGACCTCCAAGGTATACATGTACTAAATTTGGTAGCTGTAGGTTCAACGGTCTGGCCTGTAGAGCGCGCCAAGACACACACACACACACACACACACAGAGAGAGAGAGAGAGAGAGAGAGAGAAAGTTCCGAATAAGACAATTTATCCTTCACTTTACGAAATGTTAATGATATTAACAAAGAATTTGCTGTAAAAAATGTAAGAGAATGAAAACATATTCTAGTAATGCAAAAATCATACTCATTAGCTTTATGAATCAATTATTTTGTTTTTTTGAATAAATTAACGTCTGCTTTTACTTAATGTCAACCATATAAAAATAACTTAATTATTTATCATTTTAATTAAAACTTACAACGAAATTGTGAAATATAATAGATGGTTAAGTATAATGAGTTACTATATTGTTGAATGAAGCTTATCTTCACATCTTTTTGTTATGTTATTACCACAATGTTTTGAAAGTTGGACGAAATTACTCCTAATTACACTAAGGCCTTTTTACAACTGCTTAGAGTTGAATTTGAAATTTTGAAAAGCATGCATTTAAATGTTTTAAAAATTGAGAATTCGATATATGAAATGAAAATGAATTCAAATATAAGTACATATCTTCAGAGGAACAAGAAAAAGACCTTTTTTTATACCTGTTAAGAAAAGGTATAAAGGTTAATAAGGTATTTCAAGGTTGTTGGAAAATCAATATTATATTCCAGAAATCGAACTAAAGCAAATACCGGCGGGATTATTGAAAGCATCGTTAGGGAAATACATTGGTTTTTAGGAGTTTCTTTACTATGTCGTCCTTCTTTCGATCGTGTATTTGAGTTCCCATAATTATTGTAGATGATACCCAATTTACCTATTTTAACGAGTAGAATATTTTTCCTTTCTCTCTTGGAAAAAACCCGAATTGGAATAACAAAAAGATTTTATGTGCAATTTTTGATAAATTCTTTCGTTCTGTATTTATCGATACTAAGGAAATAAATTTTTGGAATTATATTTGTCTGTCTTTGAGCGTGTTCTCTAAAGTAGAATTGAACTTGAAATCTGAAGAGTGGATTTATATAAAAATTTGGATCGAAATCTTTTGTTTAGAAATTTAATAAATTTATATTGAAATTTAATTAATGGATTTGCATTGAAATATAATAGTGGATCCATTTGTTTGGATGATAATTCAAAAAATGCAATGAAAGAAAATGCAAGAGAGAAAAAGTCAATAAATGGCTTTATCATCAGAATGGCCGACCTTTATCAAATCTTGGTCGTAACGAACGAGACGGAAAGAGGCCAATAAACGATTTTATAATTAGAATTGCAGATTTGTATCAAATCTTGGACGAAATTAGCCAATAAAAAGGAGTCTGAAATGCATATTGGTTTCTTTATATTCGAAGAAATTAAACATGAAATTCGCACATTTTCTAGAGTTTATGAGATATTCGAATTCCTCCTGAGTACAGCCAATTATGATTTTCACAATTGCAGGGCTTAGTTTTGATAACATTTCCCTATATTAGAGAAAGTAAATTTTTTAAAAAACAATCCGGCTATGGTGTTTTTACTGTGAATATGGTAAGTCAAATATTACAGTCCTCTTTAAAGTGGTGGAAATTATATTTGGTAGCAAATTCAGCAAGAATTTAAAAAAATTACTGGTAAGAATTTTACCTATGCCCTGTTTCTTAATTTTAGACTGGGATTTCTTAACTTGAATAATTTCGTGAACCAACGAAAAGATATTATTTAAAATACTTTATCACAAAGTGTCATTTTAGAAATAAAATTAATTAATTTAATTTTAAGTGTCCTTCTTATTTTAAGATAGTAAAAAATCAATATAAATATTTGAAAAAGAGCTGTCATGAATAATCGTCGAGTTCTTCGATGTAACTCAAATTGAGTACTTCAGTTTCTTATCTCAAACTAGGATAGTTTTAATAAGTTTATTATTTAAAGTAAATATCAAAATTTTTTTATCTCATAAGCTGAATATCAAACATATTTTATTTCATAAGCTGAATATCAAATATATTTTATTTCATAAGCATTGTCTCATAAACTCATTCTTTAAATTAATCTCAGTAATATTCAAAGAAAATCAGGTCCATTTACTCTGATTTTGCCTAAAGCATACATTGCTGAAGCATACAGTTAAAGATAAACTTTGCTAACAGAAAATGGAAATAATTTTTAAAGTAGGTTTGTATGAATGCCAATCGGGAATATTTGGTTTAGTAACACAGTGCGATGGCTTCTTAGGAAATACATAAGTCTATGCAAATGAGTGAAAAAGTTAGAAGGAATTCTTTTTATTAATCTAATTTTTTTAATCAAATAAAAAATTTAGTGAAAAGTGACTAATTTGAAAAACATATCAAAATTCATTTAACGACCATATTACAAAGGCGTAAAACTTCTTTTAAAATGATATGTTTTTATTTTGCTTTCTTCGTAAGGATGGATATTTTTTACACTCATTAGAAACCATATAATGAGTGAATGCGCCCGAAAAATCCTTCAATGTAACAAAAAAGATGAAATAAAACGAGAATTGTCTCCCCGAAACTTTCTTGTATGCTTTACATTTGCCATGCTAGAAAGCGCCTTACATCATTGGCATACAAAAGTTAAGAATTATTAACTTATGACATGAAGTAAGCATTTTTACTGAATATTTCTTATCTTTCATATAAGACAGTTAAGAAATATTAATTTATGACATGAAGTAAGCATACTGTTTGAATGTGTGTGCCATCCTAGGCAAGTTAAGCGTTTAAACCCTGGAATGCATTATTAGAGTTTTGAAAATTGAATTAGTGAGTCAGACTCGTTTTTCTCAATCGATTGAAACAAACATCTGACACATAACAACTCTTGTAATCACAAAATCCGATACAAAATTTGGTAAATTTAAATCATTGCGTTTTTAAATTACCGCTTTTATATATTTCTGAAAGTACAGACCAACATACAGTCACCCATTGTTGGATTTTACTCAAAACTTGGAAAGTGTTTTCACTATGTCTGTGCATCGAATTTTATTTATCTAGCTCTCTTTGTTTTGTAATAATCGTGTTTACTAATCTCGAGGGGCAGCTGTAGCCTGGTTGGTAGAGCTTCAGTCTCGTAACCGAAAGATGCCGAGTTCTGTCCTCGTCTCTGCCAAAGACCGCCGTGTTGGCTAATGGCAGTTGGAGCACGTTAAATATGTCGTGACTGCAAAGTCCTCCAAGTTCCCAAAGCAAATTTTACCTCCAGGGTTACTGAATCAGGGATGAGTCTGTCTATGATTTGGATCCAAATTCTGACTTGAAGATGTATGAATGAGTTCGACCTCCCCCTAAAAAGGGTTTTGTCGTGTGTGTTCGAGCAAAATCGTACTTTCACCTTAACAGTGCTCGTTAACAACGAAAGGCGCACACTTCTGCCTTAATTCGAAAAAGCTCCACTCATTCGGGCTTGGTATGACCAAGTGGAGAGACGAATTTCCTCAGAACAAAATTTGATATAAACGTTCAAAGTTTGTGTGGAGATTATGGAACAAATTTCAATGATCTCGCTTAAAGCTTTGTTTATTAATTTTTGTCACAGACAGAAGACGAACATTTTCTAAAAATGTCTTTTTCGAACTCAGGATTTGGAAAAATTGGAAAATCGTTAATTTTCAGACGAATACTATATTTTCTTTATATTAAAAGAAAGTAGAATGAAAATTTCATAACGAGACGAAACTTTAAACTGACGAGAAAGTAAAAATGCCCACCTTAAATATTAAACTTTGGATTTCGAGATGCATTGAGCCGGTGTTATAATTACTTGTGTACGAAATACATGAAAGTAAATAGACTGATTCGTTTAAATACGTCAGACACACACAAAAAATTCCATTTATAATGAGATTTTAGTTTAAAAAACTTATGTTATTATAAGTTAGCCCAATTAATAACATCCGATGTTCTTTTAAATCCTTTATTCCTTAGGCAATTATCAAAGAAGGCAGAAATGATTTACCTCTTCCGTCGATATTGTTTGCAAAAGCTTAATGAAAAAGTCGATAATGTCGAATAGATAATAAAACAACCCCTGCAGTTCGCAATTAATACCGCTTTCGTTAAAAATTATTCGTTGCTTTGAAAAGTGTCAAACACACGCCTTTCCGATGCTTTTTTTCACATATCGCTCATTTTAGATAAATTGCAAATATGCTTGTTGCTGGATTAATTAAAAAGTGCAGAAGACAACTGAGAGGAACTTTCAGAAGGCTCTTTTTTAGATACTGGAGAAATGTTCAGCTATAGGTAGACGTTTCTGTGAAAAAGAATTATTTCAATGTTGATTTCTTCAACAGGTAATCAATACTTTGGAATTTTTCCGGTAAGTTTGTTAAATGGTGGCTCAGAATTTTGTTAGAAGCATATAATGATTTATAGAACTTCTTCAGAAATTAATATCGAAAGACTGATGTGGGAATGGTTTTCGAAAAAGGGAGCTTATATTTTAGTGAAGTTCTGAAGTAATTAGAGGGTAAAACAGAAATTTTTGAGAAGAGAACTCGGGAATATATTTCATTTTTCATTCTTTTTTGAAAGTAGTATTAATTTGTTGTTCCGATATTTACAGCAGAATGAAACAAAAATTTAACGTCTTTGCTAATTTATGATTCAAGTAACGTTGAATAGAAGGTGTTTATTACAGTAGTACACATAATTTCTAAACCATGAAAGATGGTTCAAAAATTTATATGCTTTCATTTAATAAATTTTATGCTGAAAAAATTTCGAAGTCTAAACTTTCATAGTGCCCCATTCCATTTTTAGAAAATTATCTCAGTGTTGACTTTAAAAAATCTACCTTTCTGCTGACGAAAGTGAATAAGTTATGAAGCCTTCAATATAACTATACAAAAATTTGGAGAAATTTTAAAAATTCACAATTTGCCAATGAATAAAGATATGTTATTAGGATGAAAAAAATAGTAATAAAATAACAGGTTCATTTCAAAACTAAAATTTGTCGATTGTTTAATTTCATTATTTAAGTCACCAGATAAGTTTGAAATTTTTTGAAATATATTTTGCACAGGAAAGGATAGACGGAAGCGGCAACTACTTCATACCCTAAAACTTTCGATCAGAATAATGGATTCTTTAAACAATAAAAAATATCTGGAGTGTCCCATCTTTTTTTTACATTAAAAGTGTTGAAGATATGACAAAATTCTGCATAAGAAGGAAAATATTAATATAACCAGTAGCAATAGTTTCCGAAAAACACATAATCTCTAATAAACTTGGTCAACCAGTGAAGGCCTTGCATGGCATGGTGTACAATAAATAAAAAATATTAACTTTTGGTGTGAATTTAATATTTTTGTTGAATCTATCGCGATATCTCTGGCGAGTTTCTTGGCGATTAGACCCTGGCATGCGGTTAACAGGATCTAAAAATCTAACTTGTGCTTTAGACACGCTTTTCTCAAACGATTGAAACAAAAATTAGGCATAAAATTGCGTCACAAATTGAGTCACTAAATTCCATATTAAGTTTGATAAATTTGTCATTGCATTTTTGAATTATTATGTTCTCATTTTTTCTGAGATAATGACCATAAAAGAGTCAACCAATTGTTGGATTTCTTTTTTTTTTTCATCTTTTGTCTTTTATTTTTTTTAGTTATCGTGTTAACCTTTATTCGAACATACTGACTTCTGCTGAACAGATAGATTTTGCCCAAAATTTGATAGAAATCTATAAATTTTGTATAAGAACTATGCACCAAATTTCAAGATCTAAAAGCGTTTTTTAGTTACCTTTGTCACAGACAGATAGACGAACATTTTAGAAATCAGAAAGGTCTAAAACATAGAAATTCATCAAAATATCGAGTTGGATTTTTTTTGTGATTTCTCTGTATTACATATACGAGAAAGTAAAAATGAAACAAATATAAAATCAAGCATTTAAATGACCATGAATGAAAACTTCTTATATAACTTCTCAGTGTCTGATTCTGCAGTTAAGAACATAGAAATGTCTGCTGCATGTGTCTGCTAAGAACATCTGCAATTAAGAATGGTTAATTAAAGGTTTCGGAAACAGTGATTTCAGACTAGAAATCACTGTTTCCGAAACCTTTAATTAGCCATTCTTTAATAAACTTTAGAATGTAATGAAAATAAGCACCGCCTTATACAGAGGTGATGCATACATAGCGAAGATATCTCTAGTATTTTATTGACAATCTGAATGTCAAAATATTTGAAAAGGACGAAATTGTATTCATATCGTTATTTTTCCCATCCATTTATTTTCACGGATTGACATTCTTATATTTATTAACTAATATCTGCAAAGTCAGAATTAAAAACAATAGAAGACAACAGTTTTCATAGACTGCATTTTTTAAAAACATATTTTTTTATAACAAACATAAATAATATTTTTCTCATTTTATAGTGTCGTATAAAAACCCATTTCCCATTTTTCATATCTAAATGTTCCGAAAACTTGCATCCATTATATTTGGGAAACGTATCGCGGGTATTTAGTTTGAAACTTCCAGACGCATCACAGATAATGCCTTTTTGCAGACATCCAGATTCACAAGAGAAAAAAAAAATTCTGATCTTTTAAGAGTAGAATCGCGTTGGAAAGCGCTATTAATTCTTTTATACGGAGTCGTATTGCGTGAGGTCCTGCTGAATACAAGAGACACTCTGAAGTCGACGCACTGCACAGACACGACTGGTCGCATTGTTGCCGACAGAGACAGGAAAAAAATTAACTACGGCACAAATAAACCGTATGTCCCATACCGATCTCGTCGATGGCCGTGAAACACGACATCTCGTGCCGGACAATGATGTCGTTATGGATGCCGTCGGGTTGGAAATTGTATATATTTTGCACACTTTGTTAAAATGCAACAAAAGCAGGAGCAACGAGGCATGCTTTTGCAACACAATGAGGTGCAATAATGTTTGTAATAAAGGAAACATAAAAACTGACAAAAGCTTCAGGTGGTGGTTTTTCAATGAAGGGATGTACGCATACTTAATGGAATAGAGTCAATCTGTGGAATTTTTGAAAAGCTTTTTGTTGAGAGATAGTAAAACGAACATGAAATGTTGGCAAATAAAAGCAGTGGGGTCTTTTTTATGACGATCTTTTGTAATTTTGAAACGTAGTGAACTGATTTTATCAGCTATGTAATTAAAAGAAATATGATAAAATATTTTGTTCCAAAGGCATTGATTGAAAACATTTGTATAATGATTATTTTTAAGAGAATATTCTTTGAATTTTAGTTTTAAAAAATCACCTATCTTGTAAAATAATTGTTCGAAGTAATAGTTTATTTTTTTATAGAAATCTGATACTAATTATGCTATCGTAAAATTTAATCTCTAATTTCAATTAATTTTTAAACATATTTTAAATAAATTTTATAAAAAATATTTCATTGTTAAAAAACTCGATGAATCACAAATCGTTTTCATTATTGGATGACTGTTAGAACATTTAAAAACTTAAGATAAACAAAGTCAAATTTTCCATTTACTAAGTAAAACGATTGTTTAAAATCATAGAAATCAATGAAAGTCATTTAAGAATTTAGAATTGCTGCCAAATCAACAGAGACGACATTAAAAATTACAATTTTAAAAAGCAGACAGCTTCATATACATGTTGAAATGCTTTTATTATTTATGCATTATCAATTAACCATGTCATTTTTAAAACAAAATTTTACTATGAACAACATTTACATCCAACAATGCTATTGTCAGCAAGGTTTGCATTAATTACAAAAAGATTTGAAATGTTTATTATCTTTAACAAAATTATTTTTAGTACTGATATAACCATAAAAGAATTCTATTGCTAGCAATGTGATAAGTTAACAAGGTTTTTGTATCAGTTTATAAGGTAATAGTGCGTTTGTTGTCTGCGAGAGAGGATTGATTGAAATAATAGGAAACCAAGAAAAGGAAATAAAAATATGTCTAACAATAGAAAAATTGCTCTAAATTTCTCAATAATCGAAATATTACTAAAAATTCAAAGGAAGAAACAATTTCAGCAACTTACTGAAATCTTTTAACAATGCTTTTAACAGATACATATAGCAATTCGCAATTGGTGAAAGTAAATGATGTATTCTTGCAGATGGAATTTCAGAATAAGGATTAGTTATTCTTTAATTTTATTAAAATTAAGAAGAATGTGTTTGTGCTCGTCTTTGCGTTTATTAGAACAGACTATAGAAATACAGGTACCATTCTATACTTTAGAAGATAGTAATGTCCATCTTTAAAAAAATTTAATTATTTTAATATTAAACGAACTTTTGAAGAATTTCCATCATTATTTTAGGATAAGTTTCAATGCAAAAATGATTTTTATATCTCCTTAAAGTTCGCAATTTATCTATACTATAACACTAATTTTGTAGAAGCAACATTTAATTTTTAATTTTAACAGATTTTAAAATTAAATTGATGAAATATTATCAGAATATTATCAGTTATTATGGAATTCAAAGAATCTAAAATCGTTTTCAATGCTGCTACAATTATTTCATTCCGGCTTCCGTTGTTTATTTTCCCATTTTAAAGTATATTTCTATATATTGTACACTTTTAAGGAATTTTTGAACTTTTTTTGCTCTTATAAATAAAGTTTAACTTCAAAAATAAATAATTTCCTTTCTAAAAGATCGAATTTCAGGTGAGATCATAGAAAATAAGAGATACTTTATTTACTGATTTAACTC
The DNA here is from genome assembly GCA_026543055.1 of Argiope trifasciata. Lineage (NCBI taxonomy): Eukaryota > Metazoa > Arthropoda > Arachnida > Araneae > Araneidae > Argiope > Argiope trifasciata. Next base: position 612,442 of record JAPMOQ010056715.1, read on the forward strand.
AATAAATCATTATGTATTTACCTCAATAAATTATTATTATTTAACTCGGAAAAATAAAGCTTCTTAAATGTTACGAATTCCCTTCTTATAAAAGGATCACATTTTTTCATATACATAGTATTTTTTCAATTTTAAACAATTATCCTATGGAAGCCATTAATACCAAGTTACATAATAGATTTAAATTTTTAGTAAGCGTTAATCCCAGCATTAACCAGCTGCTTGTGAAAGGTGATTTGTTCTTAAAAAATCCAATCATAGCTTAAAGGAGACATTTTTAATATCCATCATATTAAAAAAAATGTTCATGTTGAGTTAAGTCTATCAGGATTTAGGTTTTCTTAAAGAATATTTTTAATGTTGATAAAACCACTTTCTCACTATCTCGGACAAAATTGTGTTTTTTTAAAAAAATCAATACAAAAGTTGATGAATTTAAAAGCATTGTATGTAATCTAGTGTAATAAATATGATATTATTTAAAGATAAAAACATTTTAGGTTTTGAATTTCAATTGAAACTATGAAAAAAAAAATAAAAGTTTAAATTACATTAATTTTATTATGAAAGTTAAAACTGCTTCAATTTGCCAATTAAGAAATCATCGAATACCGTCTGTATTAATATTAATCTATTATTAACATTAATTATATATTGATAGCAATTTATTCACCATATTAATAAGAAATTTTATAAAATATTTCTGATTTTTGAATAATGTCTATTTTTATAAATTTTAGGAAGAAACAATACCTATACTTAAAACGACAGAGTTTTTAAAGATTTTTGATTCATCATTAGAGGTTTTAGCTTGAGTATAATATGTAGGGCAAAACTAAACTTACTCTACTGATTTAAACAATAACTTTTCGTGATAGAATAATTCAGAAAAAATGCGTTATTATATTTTTTTTGGTGTTGTTTTGCAAAAAACAGCAACAATGATGTTTTTTTTGTTTGCTTTATAAACAATAGAAATGGCGTTTTTTATTGGCAAACTTTATAATATATTAGTAGTACGTAATAAAGTTTTTCTTTTGATGAATTAAATCAAATTTCAATATATTTTCAATTTATGTTAAGGATTTATTTTGAACTAATTTTTTTATTTTAGTACCTTTATGATAATGAATATCTTCAAGTACCGGGTGGCCAGAAATAAAACACCCCTACTCTGACCTCCCTGGATATCGAACTACTCAGTGTAAAGGCTTGAAAATTTGTGGACATACTATTCAAAAAATGGGGAAACGGATTTCACGAAAAAAAAATTTAGTTCCAGAAATCACCGATAGGTGGCGCTGTACCACTGGACGTATGCTGAAAAGACACAAAAACACGTTTTAAACACATTTTATTTGAAAGTACCAAGCATACATGAAACAAGGACGTTATCGATGCAGGGAATGCTGCTCAATATGGTTCCCTTCCTGAAGATGTAAAATGTGAAGTCTGTGGACAGCTTGTTCAACTGCGGATCGTAACTGGTCATCTGAGATGCTTCTCACATGCAGACTGATACTCTCTTTCAAATCTGCCAAGGTTATCAGACGTTCTCGATAAACAAGGTTTTTTAAGTGTCCCCAAAGCCAAAAATCACACGGATTAAGATCCGGTGAACGAGATGGCCAAGTTGTCGGAAACGCGCGACTGATTATTCTGTCAGTGGTGAAATGTTGGCGAAGAAACTGTTGCACAGGGAGTCCAATGTGTGGAGGTGCTCTATCTTGCATAAAAGTAATGGTGTCAAGGCATTGGCGCTGCTGCAAATGGGGTACAACAAATGTTTCGAGCATCCTTTTGTACCTGTTGGCCGTCACGGTACATGTCTCAAGGCCATTGGAAGTAACCTCTTCGAAAAAGAACGGTCCAAGGATGAATGTGGCTGTGAATCCACACCAGACTGTAACTTTCGGTGAGTGGAGTGGAATCTCTTGGAAGGTACGGGGGTTTGTCGTGTCCCATATGCGACAGTTATGGGTGTTCACTGTTCCACTGAGGTGGAAATGGGCCTCATCGCTCCACAGAATCTGCCACGGCCACGATGCATCCACTTCAACTCTAGCAAGAAATGTCAATGCAAAGGTCAGTCGCATCTCCCTGTCTGTGGCCAGCAATTGTTGATTAGGGCGGATTTTGTACGGGAAACAATGCACCATTTTTCTGAGTACGTTCCACACTGTGCTATAGGGAACACCCAAGTGTCGTGACACTGCACGTGCACTACTGCAGCCTAAAACATTATCCATTGACTGTTCAACAATACCGGTGGCAACATCTTCAACGACATCTGAACGAACTGGTTTGCGTCCTCGACCAGGCTGAACTCCAAGATGTCCAGTTTCCTCGAATCGAGCGATCATTCTCCTGAGAGCTTGTGGAAGCAATAGTCCCTTACGCAAATCCTTAAGTCGGCGAAACTCTCGAAGTGCTGCTGGAGCATTTCCTTTATTCTCGTAAAACAACTTCACAAGCAAAGCGCGTTCTGGCAGCGTGACAGCCATCACTAATAAGAATGACATTCCCCACCTTTTAACTTCTTTTATACCCAGAACATGGCTTCTAACCATGCTTTATGCAAATTTTTCTGGTTACAGTATGAAATTGCAGTTACAACGGGAGTTCTAGCTTCTTTACTATTTTTATTTTCCATAAGGGGCAGAAAAATTAAAAAGGAAGCATGGAAGCATTCCATTCCGCATAAACATTTTAATTTTTATTATTATTTGTGTCTTTTGATCATAGTTCCAGTTGTGCAGCGCCACCTATCGGTGATTTCAGGAACTAATTTTTTTTTCGTGAAATCCGTTTCCCCATATTTTGAATAGTATGTGTACAAAATTTTGAGCCTTTACACTGAGTAGTTCGATATCCATGGAGGTCAGAGTAGGGGTGTTTTATTTCTGGCCACCTTGTATATATTACGATTTATGACCAGGCAATATTTACAATTGCACACACTTTATTTAAGCACGTACTCAGTGTTTAAAAAAATACGAAGGGAGCGTAACATACTAGATAGGACACTGATCAATTATATTTTACAAAAAGTTTATTAATATTATATTTTATCTATATTAATTATAAAAATTATTGAGTGTATTTGTGTTAGCGCTTTACAGTTTAGATTGTCTGACTTACATTTATCAAATTTGGCACTTGCATATTTTGAAGAGTGGGAATGTGTATCTCAGGGTTACTTTTTTGAAATTTTTAATTAAAATTTTAATTAATGAATAATTTCGAAGACTTTTGGTGTTTTCTGCTATAACTTCCAAAAAATATCACCATAAAAATAAATTTTGCATTATTTTAAGATTTAAAGACTCTTTTTCAATTATAGTAATATATCTATATAAATAAAAATGAATGTTTGTCTGTCTGTCTCTTATGCGCTGCCGTATCGCTCATCGGATTCCGATAAAACTTATTACTTGCAGTTCCGGGATGGTCATAGGCATAGTAAAATTATCTCAAATATAAAAAAATGTTTTCGGATTTATTTACTGCATTTATTAACCATGGATTGACCACAAAATAATTCGCCTAGGAGACACAGCAGATTCAGTAAAGATGCTAAATTCAAGCTAGGTATTGATATTTTCTAGTTGTTGTACGTAAATGCGATGTGAGTCGTTCTCTGAGATAGCAGATTTATTAGAGAGTGCTCAAGAAAGCTGAACAAGTTCTGTATGAAGTTTTAACTAAACATTTAATAAAATTTTTGCGTTTTTTGCAGTAACTTCCAAAAATGTTACAGTACAAATAATTTTGCACCATCTTAGTTTTCAAAAAATTATCTTTTAAGCTATATTGAAGATTTTATGGTATAATTATTTTTCTATGTTTAATCAATTAAAAAAAAGATATTTTAATCACATTTCTAACATTAACCTTAAGAATTCTGAACGAATATTAACCGAATCAGGAGATACAATAAATAGTTTCTTTCACTGCCATTCTGAAAGAACAACCAAGCTTTACGTATCTTAAAGAATACACAAATCTAATACATAAAAATGAATATTTGTTAGTAGAATAGAATAATAAATATAGAATAAATAGTATTTATGTTTCTTCTTTATGTATCCTTCAATTTCAATTAATGTATTCATTGCCAACAAGAAAATAAATATCTTTTTTTTCCTATCATTCTTAATTAAACAAGATAACTATTTCAAATTCCAAATGTTATTTCCAAGATTATTTCTACTGCGGCAACAGCGCGCCGGGTACCCGCTAGTTTAATAATTGAGCGAAATTTTACAGAATATTTTTAGCAATGTATTTTTTTTCATAGTTTTCAAAAGTAAGTTTTCAAAGAACTTCAAATTCAACCCATTTTCATTTTGTCTTCAAATATTTAGTCATGGGACTTTCCTTAATAGTTGAATTTTCTCTATTTTCTTTATTTATTGGATTTTTCATAATATCTAAGTCATTTAGAAGATAAAAAAAAAGTACAATAGTTACAGTTGCAGTACCACGAATTCTAGAATATAGATGAACTGGGTATTTATGTTCATGCTCATGATGTTCATAGGATTGCCTCCATTAAAAATTTATGTACATAATACTCCTTTTGTATACAATTTAAATACCAAGGCTTTAACGTCAAACAATTTAAAGGGAATATTGTATGTGTGGTCTGTCAATGTTCCCTGTAAAAAGGGACTGTGCAAGAGAATGTGAAACATGAAATCGTACTCTTAACCTTATTTGGCCCTACTGGAAAAAACAAAAGATTCTCACTCGCCTTAAATCACTGATAGATATCAGTGGGTTTGTACAGTACCATAAGTTTCTACAACAATAGCAACAATTTTGAGCAACTATAGATATGAAAATATATCCAAACGATTTGAATGCATGTTTTATTTGGCCCTTTGGTTAGTAATATGTTTAAAATCGACCTGCCGTCGGCCGTTGGCAGCTGCCAAGTCTGTCTAATCATAAGTTTGTTGCTGAACGACAGAATTCCAAAATGTGCATTTTGTAGAAAGCTCCCCAGCGCTTAATTGCGTGCCTTTAAGGATCATAATTTGAAGGAAAGTGATATTAGAATTTTCGGCTGTGCTGTAACCCATATAATAATCTAGAAATGTGCATTTGTGATATGTTTTATAATAACCCATTTTTTATTTCATAAGCACTTTCATTTACTGGCGAAGGCAGAAACTTAATGTATAGGAATTAAAATCTCTAAGTTGATTTTTCTCTTACTTTGTATTACTTTAAATTTATTTTTACATTATATCTATTAGTTTATTCTTCTGAAACTGCTTATGAGACAATAACACTCCAAATCATATTACTTTATTATTCAAAGCTTTTTCAAAGATTTCCAAACACTAAAGAATCAAACAAAAAGATTTAAATATGACAATTAAATTACCAAGACTTTAATGTCTAACGATTTGGGGGAGCTATAGATATACAAATATATTTGAATGATTTATCCGAAAGCAATATCTGAGGCTATCCAGTTCACCTTCAAAGCCGACTAATAATTAATAAAATTTGCATTTTTTACATATTTATTTTATCTGGCAATTAGGTTAGTAATATGTTTAAAATCGACCTGCCGCTAGGTTTTGTAAGTCGCCTAGTCTGACTAATCAGAAATTCGTTCATGCATTTTTGAATATCGAAATGCGCATTTTATAGATAGTTCCCCAGCGCTTAATTTCTCCTATTTAAGGAGCTCAAATGGAGAAAAAGTATTATTAGAATTTTTTATTGCACTGTCACCCAAATAATAATGTATAAACGTGCATTTGAAATTCGTTTCAACATAACACGTTTTTCCTCTCATAAGTGTCTCTATTTACTGAAGAAGGCAGGAAATTTAATATATAAGAATTAAATACGTTTAGTTTATATTTTATTTTACATTATATCTATTAGTTTATTCTTTCGAATTGCTTATTGAGATAGTAACGTTCCAAATCATATCATTTTACTTCCCAAAGTTTTTCCAAAGATTTCAAAGGTATCAAACTGTGCGTGACAATATTAATTATTCCAAGACGCATCTCCTAAGTTGCCGGGTTTGTTTTCACTTTCAATGTTTATTCTGAGGTAACGTTCACACGTAGTGAGAACCCCTTATGTCGAAAATAACGTCATACGTGCCACTGAGACGTTACACAGCAATTCCATTTAGGAAAGGCAACGTTTGCAGAAGAAAAAATCACTTCAAAGTGTTTACTGAATGCAAATGGAGGCTACAGTATTCTGTTTGTCACGTTTCGGAGCTTTAGCAGTTTTCGTCCTGTGTTTGTGCGTTCACTTAAGGCATTGAAATGGGCTTAGAAAATAACGAAATTGGAGGTTGCCATGGGAAAGCATTGTGTGCTTTCATGTTACGTTTCATTGGGAATGTAAATAAAGATGGAATGGAATCATGCGTTTTCTTTGGTTGAGGCACTTTGCCATTTTGACTTATTCATAGGGAAAGAAATTACTTTTGTGTGCACCTTCAGTAATTTGAATTAGTAAACATGATTTTGAATCAGTGTAAAAGACTTCAATACATACAAGATGATGGAGATTAGATCTTTAGAATTTCTTGAAGAAAAAGGGAATGGAAATAGAATGGAATTTTTTTTATATAAGAAGCTATGATGCTTAATATGTATAAGCTAACGTGAAAGACTGAAATCTGGAGAATGTAGACATTCACAGGTGAATGTCAGCATATACCAAATACCTCGTAGAAAGACCGGACATTTTGTTATATTCGTATATATTCGGATTATCACCGATGTATGTCGACAATCACCATATATTGATAGTGAATGTTGAAAAAGAATATATTTACTATGTTTCTGAAACATATTTTATTATTAAACCATATTATGTATGATATATGTCAAAACCGATGAAAGCTACAGTAATTAAACTATAAAATGCTATAGTAAGGCTAAGCTGATAAAATTAAAGTAATGAAACTATTAAAGCCACAGTATTAAACTTATTTATGTGTTTGACGTTACCTTATTTGTTGCAACAATTTAAACTGTTATGGTATTTTGAATTGCACAAAAGTCCCTTGCTTTTACAATTGTATTTAGTTATGACACATTTCTTTTTTCAATTAAAGCGTGTGCCTCCACTTCTCGAAGTAGCTGCAGTGGATTTCCTCAGCGACATTTCTTGAGATGAAATCTCATCTATGGAAAGTTAACTTTTCTTAACAAATTACAAAGGGATTATGAGTAGAAAGCTACTTGAGGGTACCATTTTTGTTTGCTAATTTACAAAAGTCGCTGTCTTCTATTCCAACACATTTCGGGCATCTGATCACGGTCGACATCAAGGGCTTGTATTCGCATAACGCTATCGCATCTCCGTGGACATCGGCATCTCATGTCCAGAGCATGTCTGTTGTCGAAATGCACTGGTGATAGTTTAAGCATATAAGAATGTAATAAAATATTCAATCCTACAACGAGGTACTTGGTATATGCTAACATAAACCAGTCAGTGTTGACATTTTTCGATTTCGGTCATTCATGGTAACATATACATTTCTCTGTAAAGTGATTCGATTGCCAACTCGAAATGTCATTCAGTGAGTTGTTTCATTGCTGTAATAGAAATTGGTTCATTTTTCAGAATAGGCGATATATGATTATTGCTTGCGTAATATTGTTTCTTTGCGATGTTAGTATCTTTGCTGAAAAGAGATATTTAAAGATACGCTTAAGTCATGCTAAATGAACACCAGGTCAATCAACTTCGTCAATTTCAACAAACATGGAGGTCAATTAACGAACTTTAATGACAAAAATGAAGATTCTGGAAAAGACAAAAATTACGGCAATAATTCTATTAGGAATCATGGTTAGGGAGTCTTCTAAAGAAATGGTTGGGTAGCTGCTCGATTATATGAAGAATTAGTCTATATTTAATCACATCAAATGTAAAAATACATATTTTTTTTAGGGACAGGGTACACCATCAGTAAACTTGTATATGCGAATCTTGTTATTAATATGGATCACTAGTCAGGGGTATCTATTTTTAATGATGAAATGGTTTTATTTTTAAAATATTCCTTACTTATTGCAATGATGATGTTAGTTGCAATATTTGGACCCAAGCTACTACATTATATATAGAGTTACAACTGTGCTTACATGTGTAACAATGTTTAAGACATTATCGGATTAGACATATAATTTACTTTTGCTGCTTTAACTTTCAAAGTATGTTTCATTATGCTATACAATGTTAGCAACAATATTTTCCTATTCCAATTCCCCTTGTTTTGTTATTTTAAATTTTTTCACCAAATTTAAATGATAAATTTTGAACCATAGTACATGGTGTAATTATTGTATAGCGAAAAATAATTCAGATGCAAATATTTACAATAGAGAACTTTAGCAACACACACACACACACACACACACACACACACACACACACACACACACGCACGCACGCACGCACATTTCCTGATGTTCTGTGCAGATGGGTTCTCAAATGATAGAGCTAGTTGGGAATATTTTAAAAATTACGCCATTTCCTCATCAAATATAGATATTCATGATTAATAATCCATATAAACAACAAGAGTCTCGGATACAAACATACTCACGATATGCCCTTCCCCAGCAAAACCATGTGTTACATTTGTTGTGATTGAATATAGGAGAATGCTTCATGTAATCGAGAAGCTATTGAACCATTTCTTCTGGCGGCTACATATTGTTACGGAAATCATCTGGTGAGTGTAAATTAAATATACTTAATTGTGGAAGAAAAGTGATTTATTCTATAAATATTCTTGAAAACTCGGGGGACTAGTGGCAGATCATAAACAATATGTACACAAAGATAAGCACTTGTAAATCCTAGCAGCCTAATACCAGACAGTGAATCGCTAATAGGACACCATCATAAAGCAACGGTATTCGTCATAAAATAGATAAAGACCTCGCTCTGAGATACAAATTATCATTAAATTGATCATTAATGCGATACCAATTATCATTAAATTGATCATTATTATCATATAAAAAACTTTTAATTGATTAATATTATAAAATTCTAAAACTGAAGATTCTATAACGTTTACAGTAAAAAATAATTAAGAAAAAATTACTGTAACAAATATTTAGTATAACAAATATTTAAATAATTTTAATAAACAACTAAATAATTAACGTTCACTTTAACAACGAAATAATTAAAGATACCTTTTTATTATTATTTCAAAAAGTGGGAAACATTTTTTTTGTCACAAAGCTGGTGATAAGACCAAAACGAAAAGATCACAGAAGTTTGAGAACAACATTATCTGTAAATTTGCTCCATTGAATAAAAAATAAAAATTTCAAGTGATTCATTAAAATAGATAGGAAATTTCATTAAAACTCCATTCTATTTTAGAGAATTCGATCGAAATTTCCCGCTTTTTGCATTTTTTTTTTTACCAAGAAATGACTATATTTTTTAATTATATCTTAAAAAAGAGCATTCTAGATAGTTTAAAAATATTATTTTATGGGAAAGAAATAAGATTCAGTATAGAACAAAAGAAAGTCTTTTAATTCCCCCTGAGGTTTAAAAATATCTATGACCATAGACCATAGAATCAAACTGAATAGCAGATCATTCTACATCAATACTTAATCCTTATTAAGAATGAACTGTAATTACATTCATAATTTATATCTAAACAACTGGAATCAGGATGAATTCATCTGTTATCATCCGCTTTGTTGTAATAACTGAAGCATCTGCTGGTCGCATTCAACAGATCTCATATCTTATTACATCAGTGGATTTGATCACAGTCTTTAGCTTCACGAGGCACCACGAAAATGCGAATAAATGTTGCGATAAATTTTCTGCCTGGACTGGCCGCATGTGCCGATCCAGGTATAATCGAGTTAACTGCGATGCCCAGTAAATATAATAAGCGGATCCGATGGTAAAGTAAATGTCGCCATCTTGCATCCGCTGACGTTTTCCTTGCTTCGCTTTCGGAGGGGGAAGTTTGCTTTGGCGACAGTCTGGCTATTAAATTGTACTTGGCCTGTTGATTTGTTAGCCGAGGCGTGTTTAGTGTCAACCACAAAAGGGACAGTTGGTATTTGCTGCAAGTCGCTTACTGTTTTCGGAACGAGTATATGAAATTAAGGATGGCATATTTAACCTATTAACTGTGAATTTTTTTTATAATTTTGGACCGATAATTTATATAAATAAGCAGGAAATTATAAAACAGTATAATTTCCTTGAAATTATGTTTTCTTTTGAAAATATTTTATATTTTTGGCAAAAGGTATCATTATGAAACGATCAATAAAATATAAAAGAATAATTAAGTAACATATCGTTACTATAACCCCCAAATTACATATTTATGTGAGGTGTTTCATGATAATATAAAACCCAAACCCAAACTATGATATTTCAAATACGGTAAATCTGTTCCGTTCAACTTATAGACGAATTTAAAACTTATTCCCTTGTCTGTACTTACAATAAAGCTCAATGTGTGAGCGTGTGCTTTGGCGCTCTACAGGCTAGACTGTTGGACCAACAGCTATCAAATTTAATACATGTATACTATGGGGGTCGGGAATGTGCACCTCGGAGCGATTTTCTCCAATTTTTAATTAGAATTTGAATTAATTAAAAATTAAGCAAAATTTCGACGTTTTCCGCCATAACTTCCGAAAATATTATAGCACAAATTTTTTTTTACATCATATTAGACTTCATAAAATTATTTTTAGTGATACTAATATTTTAATCAACAAATTAAATTTCTATTTTTAATGATTTTTAATTTTTTTTAAAATTTTCTGCTTATTTATATAACTTATCAGTCTAAAATTTCAAAAAAAAAATCACATTTAATAGGTTAAATATGCCATCTCTAATTTCATATACTCGTTCCAAATTTTTTAAAAATTAATTTAATCACATTTTTCAACAATAAAATTAAGATTTAAACTGCTCACGCATATTACGAGTGAAAGGAAAAAAATTATTCTTCATCAATATGTTGCTATCAGATTGACAAAAACTCAAATTAAAAAATAAATAAACTATTACTCAAATTAAAAAAAACTATTATTGCAAATTAACAAATAAAAATGTAATTTTCAGCACGTCCCTTTATGTTTTCTGAAAAGAAAATGTAGAGAAAAGTTTTTATGACTTTTACAGTATTACTCATTAAATAAATCAGCTTTATTTAAGGCAAATATTGTTTAATATATTTTTTAATTCAAGGCTGTACAGCTTATGTGTAAAACTTTAATAATAGAAATACATCTGTAATCTATAGAGGACCTAAATGAAATAAATAAATAAAAGTATGTAACATAATTCTCTAAATGTTTTAATAAATAAAAAATGTTTAGCTTTTATCGACGTCCTCTGCTCTGTAAACCATATTTAACCAGTGTGACCGAAAGGGCGCCAGAAGTCTAACTCTGTCAGGATAGACGATTAAAATCAATAAATCATGCCGATTTAGTTAAAAAATACATTTAATGACATTAAAGGACATGATTTACAAGGGGACAAAACTATTGAGGACAATAACATTTATCATATATGCATAAAAATAATACTCGAGGATTACATCATGCTTTACGTTCGCTTCCAAGACATGGACTGATTGTTCATCGTAACGACCGATAGAGGGCCGAGGAACAGTTACGGTTACACCAGATATTTTTCAGACACAAATATTTTAAATATAAAGAGATAAAATTGAATTTGTCAGTCTCTAAAACTGACTAATTTATGATTTATGAATATTTGTATATTACTATTCAATAAAAGAGGGTAATTTTAAACCACTTCATCGACTGTTCCAAAGATGATACCTAAAATTAAGAAAAATGTTGATTGTTATAAATTATTATATTTAAAATTTCATAAGTTGATAAAAATAGAAAAGCAGAAGACAGAAATCTTCATTTATTTATTTACAAGTTGAATGTCAAGAGTATTTCGCAGAATATGATTCCTTACTACAAAATGACTAAAAAATTTCATAATTTTGTGAAGTATTAGGTTGTTCGGAAAGTAATTTCGTTTTTTCCTGACAAAGGATTTAATTGCATTTTTCGCACCCAATTTCATACCGCAAAATCATTTTATGTTTTAAGAGCTGATATAGCAAGGCTTGAGTGTGAAAAAGTGCAGCTGATTCTTCGCAGTAGTTTTTGGATGGTGCCCTTTTAAATATGGAGAGCAATAAACAGCATTTTCGTCATTTTTTTCTTTTTTGCTATAAAAGGTAAAAATGCTGTTCAAGCCAGAAATAAATTAGCCAATATGTGTGGAGAAGATGTGTTAACAGTACATCAGTACCAGAACTGATTTGCAAAATTTTTCCTTCAAATGAGGAGACCAAAAACCACCTCGATCAGTTTTTTTTTACAGCAAAGACCAAAACTTTTATGAGCGTGTAATCATGTTACTACCAAAAATATGGCAAAAGGTATTAGACCAGAATGGCAATTTTATAATTTAATAAATAATTTATTCATTAAATGAAAATTTCTTTTCATTTTGACAAAAAAATACGAAACGACTTTCCGAACAACCCAATATATTTTTATACAGAAACAAATTATGTTCATATTTATATAATTTAAATCCTTTTGAAAGTAAAACTAAAAACAACTTTGTGAGGAATCTGAACATTTTTTTAGCAGTACGAAAAGGTTTTTATATTAATTTGCAGTTTAATCCTTTCCACTTTAATAAGATTTCCACAGATAATTAGACGAACATTTAGTACGTTATTGACTTTAGGCCTTTATAATTGTCGAACGAGAGATAAAAGGCCTCTGAGACTAGGCGCTCTCCAACAACCCCCCCCCCCCCATCATTGACCATTGGCCTTTATAAATGCATGAGTGAATTTATCAAAATTTGAACTTTAAAAATATTGTGATTAATTAGCTATTAAAAGACGTTACATAAAGTATTTAATTGACAATGACAAGTTACTTAAAGTATTCAATTGACTATTTTAAAGAGCATTAAGATTGGCGAACCGGCTGGTCGCCAAAGGCGGCTAGTTGTAAATAGGCAAAGCACATACATTTTCTGCTATATACTATATTGACATATATGTATAGAGTGTAATTAAATTGTCAGGCGAATCAGATATATTTTTGAAATCGAGTGGTGTTTGTAAGATCTTCAATTGCATATTTTAATGCTGATTATTGAATCTGAAGGAGTAATTTTACAAAGAATTTAATCCACAATATGTGAAAAATATTTAAATTTAGGACAAAATTCAAATTGATCTTTCGAAAGAATCAATCAAGGGCTTTTGTTAGTGTTTAAAAAATTATTTTCTTTGGAAATTTAATTCTTTTGTTTTATAGATTACACATTTTACGATGAGCACCCCCTACAATTTCTGGCAAGCTGATTCAATTCAATTCATATTTTTAAATAAAGTTAAATATTTAGGTGAAATTCAAAAACTGCATTCCAAACAAATTTTTTAATAATTTAAAAAGTCAATAATTTGGCTAAAAAAGCTGGTCACTAAATGCGAATAGTTTTTAAAAATATTATTTAGTATTTTTTTGACGATACTTTTATATGTTTTATTAACTGATTTTGTGTACTCGTAGGTTGCAGTAGTATTAAATGTACTTTTTGAGTGCGCGTTTAAAAATTGTGTTCCATATTAATTTTTTAACAGTTTGAAAAGTCAATAATTTGGTTAAACAAATTGGTCACTAAAAGCGGCGTTTTTAAAAACATTTTTTTTGCATGTTTTTAAAGATATTTTTCCATGTTTCAGTAATATATTCGTATGTTGCAGCATTAAATAATGCAGCATTTTGAAGCAGCTTTAAAAACTGCTTTCCATATTAATCATTTAACAGTCTAAAAATATCACTAGTGTCGTTGAACATGCTGTGCCACTAAACACAGCTAAGAAATTAATTTTGGGTATATTTTTAAAAATACTTTTCTATATTTCAGTAGCTATTTTTTGAAAACTCGTACTTAGTAGTAGCATTAAATGTACTTTTTGTGGGCACATTATCTTTGCCATAATTATAAGAATATTTTTAAAAATAATATAAAAATACACGAATCGAAATCTACAGCATTGCCATTCTATGGTATTTTAAGTTAAAGGTTCGAATTTCCTTTAATTTGTTATTTTGAATTTATTGAATATTTGAATTTATAGAATATACTCATTATGATTTGTTTTCACTATAATTTGTGGTAGACCGATTCAATTAAATTCCTATTTTTTCAATTGTATCAAATAGAAAAGTGAAATTAAAAAAAATTGTTTAACAGTCTAAAAAGTCAATAACTCAGTTGAACATGCGCATCACTAAAGGCGGAGAGTTTTTAAAAATATTTTTAGTATGTTTTTAACAATACTTTTCCTTGTTTTAATGCATATATTTATTCACTCACACGTTGCAGCAGGAATAAATGCATTCTTTGCTATAACTATTTTTTAAAAAATGCATAAAAATAGAGGAAACATATCTGCAGCATTACCATATTATTATATTTCAAGATAACAACTCGAAATTCTTTTAATTTGCTACTTTGAAATAACACTTCGAAAATGAGAATTCGAATAAGAGCGAGAAATAAAAACATGTCAGATAGAAGAGTCTTTACGTCAGTTCTTCAATGACGAATCGAGACAATCCTCGTATATCCCATAATAGAAGACAAGAGTCAAAGAAAAGAGATGAGGCAACTCTGGAAATAGCTCATCTTCTGACTCACCGACTGACGTAGCGAGATTCATTAAAAAGATAATGTGCGGGGTTTATTTAAAGGCCTTCAGGAATAGATGTCACACTCACTGTGAGGCTTTTGCATGCATTACGAGATGAAAATGTCACCGAAAATAAATCGACAATAACTTAGAAAATATTTTAAACACATTCCAAAACTGATATTAAGAGCCTTTTTAATGATAAAGTAAATACAAATTTTTAAAAACTGAACTCGGTCAAAAGACAATTAGTTATTGGTGAAAAGGAATTTTTCGAGAAATTATTGCGACTCTGAGTTTATTTCAAATATTTAAATTTGCTACGCAAAGAAAACGTTTGCAATTATAATTTTTGAAATAAAAACTTGGACAGTTGCAATAATTTTTATTTTTATTTTTTCCCTATTGAGTGCAATTTTATGTTTAATTTAGAAAAAAAAATAGCTAGAATAAAAATTTTTTTTATTTGATAATCAATATTTGTTTTTAAAAACAAATATTGATTGATTCTTATATGGTACGCACAAATAAATAGCTCATAAAAGGAAAGATAGGAGAATTTTTAGTATTTTGGTTTTTATATGTAAGGTAATGTTTATCTAATTAGTGAAACGGAAAGGGTGATAAAAGAATCAATGTGAATTATAAAACACTATGGCAACTCCTTTCTTATCTTGTAGTGTTATGAAATTATGGCGGATAAAGTGATTATGCTATTAATCGAAAAAAAAAACGCACTCTTTATTTAAAACCCTTTTTAATGTATCTACAATAAAAACAAGTAAATATTTTTAAAGTGAAAAGCTGTCTTTTACGATAACACCACTTTCATCAGAAACCTCGGATTTAAAGTTCAGCTTCAATTGGATAATTTTGGCGAAATAAAATCCAAAATGTCGCGAATTTTTTTAATGCTAAATACCATAAATATTTTTCTAGCTATGGAATATCAAATTTACTAAAAACTTATTCATCCCATAAGCTTTCAAATGAGCCTACAAAAACACATGGTAGTGTTTTAGTTCAGATAAAATTAAGTCTTTCGTTTACAATACATCAATAAAATCTGCTGCTTTTAAAATAGAAATTCATCGGAAAATCTGCAAATTGAATGAATACAAATCCACCAGCTCTTTCGGAAATAAAGATTCTTACAAGTTTGTTTCTTTAAAAAGGTGCTATTTTCTTCATTTGCCTTTCAAATTTGTATTCTTTATATTCCTTTAGGCGAATAGGAAATTAAAATTGGAAGAAAGACTGGCTCTTACGAGTTTTCTTTTTTGACGAAAGCTAATTTCAAACAGAAATAGCAAATCAAAAACTATCTTTTCAACTGCAATTGATATAGTTATAGTTTATGCTTGGCCCAGTTCGAAAGTTAATACAATGGGAAAGTTTTGGTATATTTGGCATATTGTAACCGAAATGGTATGAACTGTTTTTAACATTAAAGATTTTGGCGATTATTTGATTTTGCGTATTGGCAAAGTGTCGGTACTTGTAGTTAGGCTTTAAATGCAGGTATCCTAATGAAAACGGTGTTATTTTTCAGGAATGCTTTTGATCTTTCAAAATGCATGCTTATGTTACATACAAATGTTTCAAAAAGTTTTAAATTAGGATTTTTTCGATTGAAAACTTAATTATTTTATATGCTATAGCTTGTAAACTTTAAAAGTTAGGGAACCGAGTTGTCATGATGGTTTATGATCTACATGAACTCTTCTATTACCTTCTATTATTTTGCAGATTAAATGAAACTCGCATTGAGTATTAGTAGATTACAAATAAATGGATAGTACAATGAATACTCTCATAAAATAGTTTTATGCTCAAATAATGCATTTTTTACATAATAAATGTAGAAAATGATATATTACACCAGATTTGTAGGATTGACTTTCATTATTATCTGTTTTCTGAGTTATTGATCTGATGAATGGATAAAAATACATAATTATAGCTTTGACAGCATTAACAGAGAGAGATGAGATACGGAAATTTTAATTTCTCATCCAACTTCCTCCACAGTAAGGACATAAATAAGACAGAGATCATTATTTGTCTTATTCGACCAAAAAGTTAGAATTCCAACTGGATTTCTGATGGCTTTTTGGGCTCCATAATCAGCCAGCTGAATTTGAATTAAAATCTAAAACAAGATGCACGATTGGTTAATGAATAACTTTGTTGAACGCATTAGTTATATTATTTTTAACCAATCGCTTATTTAAATTAAAGAATATCATTTTTGGTATCCGACTATTGAAAAAAGTTCCTTTAATAAATTTCTGTGTTCGGTAGAACGTTTTGTTGGAATTTCCATAAAAGATGACGATAGAGAATTGGAGTTAAGAAGCATTTCTGAAGAGATTATATTCCCAAGCAAAGTAAATCTAAATAAATAATATTTATGACAGAAAATTAAAAACATCAATTCTCCTAAAGTATTTTTTTGCATGTTTAAAATTATTTTATCGAATTTCTAAAACATTCTGCTGGTAAAATGGGATTGACCTGTGTAGCAAACAAACAAATTACATTTGTTAAACATTCACTGTAATTCGAAAATAGTATAAATACCAATTGTGTTATTCGGCAAAAATAAAAAAAAATAATAAATCAAATGATAAATAAATAAATAAAATAAATCTCAACTCCTCTAATGCATTTTTTTCCATTTTGAGAATTAGTTAATGAAATTTCAAAAAAAATGCAGCCAATATGTGTTTGATTCGTATAGTGGACAACATCTTTTAACATTTGTTAAACGTTCACTGCAATTCTAAATCAGTATAAACACCAATTTGTTGTTAGGCAAAACAAGTTTTTTTAAACCTCTTTTAATGCTTTTTTGTATTTTGGGAATTAATTAAAGAAATTTTATTTTAAAACATTTCAGCCAATAGTGCTTGATCTATATAGTGAACAATGTTTTTGAACATTCGTTAAACATTCACTGCAACAGTATAAACACCAATTATGTTTATGTTTAAACATCAATTACTTTTTTAGTGCATTTTTTTTCATTTTGGGAATTAATTAATGAAATTTCTAAAAACTTCTACTGCGAATGTGTGATTGACCTGTACAGGGGACAACATCTTTAAATAGATTACATTCACTGCAAATCTAAAACAGTATAAACACTCATTGTGTAATTTGGAAAAGAAATCTAAATTCTCCTAATACATTTTTTGAATTAACGTGAAATTTCTATAAAATTCTGTAGCGAATGTGTGATTGACCCTTATAGCAAACAACATTTATGAATAAATTACATTCGTTAAACATTCTCTAAAATTCTGAAACAGTATAAATATCAATTGTGTTATTCGAAGGAAAAGACAATTCAATTCCTGTAATGCATTTGTTTTCATTTTGGGAATTAATTAAGGAAATTTCTAAAAAATTCTGAGAATATGTGATTGACCTGCATAGGGGACAACATCTTTAAATAGATTACATTCGTTAAACATTCACTGTAATTCTTTAACAGTATAAATACCAACTCTGTTATTCGGCAAAAAAAAAGTTACTGAACAACAACAACTCTTTTAATGCATTTTTTTGCATTTTGGGAATTAATTAATGAAATTTCTAAAACATTCTGCTGTGAATATGCGATTGACCCCTACAGCGGACTACATCTTTAAATAGATTATATTCGCTAAACATTCACTGCAATTCTAAAAGAGTATAAACACCAATTACGTTATTCGGAAAAAAATCTCAACTTTTCTAATGCATTTTTTTTTTGCTTCACTTATAAATCAGTGTCTTCAATTAGAATTCTGCAAACGAAACCTATAACTCCACAAACGTAACTCTATTATTTGTGAAAATGCTTCAGCCCAGAGGCCATGCGCGCCAACTACATTTTAACAAAGTAAAAGCTGTAATGAGTTTCCCTCGTTGAATAAAAAGAAACCTTCCAAACGTCGAAGGAGACACGGCAAACACGGGACAGAGGAAATGGGATTTTCCAGTCCTCCAATCCAATTAGGGATAGAGATAGGGAACAGGGGGATCTTTACTTTCCTCCGACCAGCTCGGGAACGTGTTAACGCCGGGAAATAAAGCAGTCTGATTAGTGTGCCTAATTAGAACCCAAATAAGAACAAACAAAAAATAAACAAAGGGAACCTCTCTATCGGAGGATTCGATAATTAAAAGGTACAGATCTGAATGACAGATTCAAGATTTACATCAAACCTTTTACGCCAAATTCGTCGAGAAGGCTTTTAATGAAGTTATGCTGGTAGCAGAACATTATTATTAGGTTTTAGGCGTTATTGGTTAGAACTTTTTCATATTGTTTTTGTTGCTATGGTGTTAAATATAGTTTATTGAATGAGACTAAATGAGACATTTTTTGTATTCATAATGTAACAATTTTAAATAAATCATATTCGTTCTATTTGCAAACTGGCTTTTAAATCGGCAAATAACTTTATAAACTTTGCAAACTTTTTAAAATTTAAATCGTTTTATTTTTGCGTTATAGTTTTTCAAGATCACAAAGTAGAAATGATTCAAATATTTGAAGACTTTAAGTTCGATATATATTTTGGAGAATCTCCATTTTTCTCTGGCGAAGCCGGATAGCCATGAACCAGATACTCGGGAGTTTATTGTGTCTATTTTCTAAGAAATTCTGCCCCGGTGTCCTGATCAAGGGGTAGATCGTCTACTCCTTTATTTGAGCGTCCCGGGTTCAAGACCTGGTTCTGGCATGGTTGTTCCTTATCCTGTGTTTTATCCGTGAGGCGTATGAAAGAGTTCCTCTCCTATGCACAAAGAGGTTGTTCAGGCGAATGGTGAAAGTCATTTTCATATGAGCTGTAAATCTGACTTCAGCCTTCAAGTACTCAGGGACCTTTACCCTCAGGAGCTATTGCACAAACTCTGCTAAAAATCGCTGATTTCTTCAGAGGAATCGTCTATGGCAAGTTCCATATGTAGCGAGGAAGCTACTGTATCACTCTTTCTATTGTAACGTGGACACGACGTCGTCATCAATCTCTAATGTTCGACCTTCTCAAGTTCAGAGTTTTGAAACTTGTATCTTTTAGTTTCAAAATACTTATGCACAAAAATGATTCCAGATGATAAAAAGCAATTTGGTGTACAATTTTCAAATAACAATTTTAGATTTATGTGAAATTTTGAACGGATTCTATCATACAGAAATCCTTTCCTTCCGAGTATATAAATACATAAATTCGAAAGTGCAAAGACTTCAGATGATATTTTGAAATACAGTTAAAGCATTAGAATCATTACTTTATTGCAAATTTTAAATGTTTGCATATATGTACTAATTCTTTAGTTAATTACTGAGTACATGAATGCAATAATTCAAAACGACGGTGTGAGAAAGTTCCTTGTCAACCATATTTAACCCATATGGTAGAAGGCATGGGGTCTGCAGGCCCACAACAAATTGAACTCCATCAAATCAAAAACTGACTACTCGAGTCCTGTCCTCGAGAGGCCGATGTCAAGTTGACTCGCCCTAGTATAAGGCATTCTCATCTTACTCATCGTCATATCTTTTTCGGTGGGGCAGCACCTATTTGTCCAACATGTCGAACTATAACATGAAGTACATTTTGGTCGAGTGTCCATCTTTTCTCATCTCCAGAACTTTTTTCATTCATCTTTTGTAAACATGATTGACTTGGTGGGTGAAAAAACACCATCAAAATATTTTAAGCTTTTTATAGGCTGTTGGTTTTCATTATACGCATTTAATACTTTTTACCCTCGTTTATTAATTTATGCATCGCAATATGAAATTTCTATTTCCAAATCATTGTATATATTTTATTTGTTAAATGTTAAATTTTATAAACTCATTGTCATTGTTAACACATATCAGAGTTTTAGTTTTTTACGTTGTTAAAAAACTAAAGTATCTTTAAAAGGAATAACGTAAGCTGTATAGAATTTGATAATTTTGATCGGAGCATGAGATTTTTCAATAATGAACAATTTTTTAAAGCACGCAATTAAATAATTAAATAAAGCCTTAAGATTTCTTAAAGAAAACATTAGAAAATTTTAAAATAAAGTAGCAAGGCTTAATTTAAGATAAAAAAGAAATTAGTTAGAATACCATTAGACGCACAAGCAAGCAAGCACGCAAGCACGCACTCACTCACACACACACACACACACATCTTTGAAGAGTTAGGTATTGAGAAAAGTAGTTCAACTTTCATCAAGATTTCTTTGTCAAAACTATGATCAAGGCAGCTTATTGATTAGGAAGGCAAAATACAGTAAAAAAAAGGCAGCATATGAAGGTTTTTTGAATTTCGGTTTTAGGAAGAAATTTGAAGATACAACATTCCTATAATTGTGCGAAATTGAAAGTCCTGCTAAAGTAAAAGCTGAAAACTATTTGAAGTCGAAATGAAGTTGGGTAAAAAGCTATTTTTAATAAGTAGATAATTACAAATTATATAGCTTTATATGATATTGTTTTAATAACGCTATCATTAGACACCAAACATCAATGTATTATAATGTAGATTTATTATTAAATTAATGCAATCTTCTAATGAGATGGTTTTCAAATAGGATCGTACCAAATTTCTTTTCCATTAATTGTAATTTTGTGATTGTTGTTATTAAGTGCGCGTGAGGTTTTTTTTAAACCTATTATAAAAATTAAATTATTTAATTTTCTCCGAAAAGTATTATATTCCATGAAAATAACAGCTATGATATCAAGGTCCTTGGCTACGCAATTTAGAGCTAAAATTATTTTTTTTTTCAATTATTCGAAACCTCTTAACGCAAACAGGTTCATGCTCTCACATGATAAACAAGGTGATCGTGAAAAAAAAAGACTCTCTAAGAATATGTATTGACTATTTCATTAAAAACATTTATTAAAAAGCAATAGTACTGTAATTAAATTTTTTTTGCCCCGAATTTTTTGTCGAATTTTAGAGTCAAAGAAAATTATGATCTTATAGCATAACAATTAATCTGTTCAGTATCTTTGAAACCAACAAATGTTAACCGTATATATATATATTTCTTTTTATTTTAACAAAACTAAAATAGAAAAATCCTTCAGTAATTATATAAATTTTTTTCTTAATTATATAAAAACATTGAGGTACATATATTGTACAGCACACTTAAAAAGAAACTGTTATAAAACTTCTATTATGTTGTTCTTCAAAACAGCATTTTTATAATTATTTTGCTTTTAAGCGATGCCAAGCAAATATTTTTATGTTTCTTAACTGAATTATGAATATTTATTATCTCATCTTGAATAATTAGTAAAACTTTCAAAATACAGATGTTTCATTAATTTTGCTCTGAATTGAATTTCTTCAAATTTGTATTCCCATACAAATATAAAGAGAAAATTCGATTGTAATGAAACACCCACAAACAATTTTCAATCATTCTTTTTCAAATTTAAATACTCGGCATGAATAATAACACACAAAAAATGATCACAAAAAATAATAATTTGAAAGTTGAAAAATGAAACCATCTACTTTTACATGTATTTGAGGATTTTAATATTTAAAAGCTTTCTGATTGGATTTCCGCTTAAAGGACATTTTTAACTCGCGCTTGGTTGAAAGTAATTTCTATTTCATCATTCAAATGGGAAACCTGCATGAATTATTTCGACGGTGATAAATCTAAACGTATATATCAGATCATTCCACCCCCCAGGCATTTGCGTTTTATAATTTCCTCCAAAATTTTCCTTCTCCCCCACCCCTTCACCGTTTCTAAGCAACAGTCAACGCGGAAAAAAATGATTTCGACACACTATCTTTCCATTTCCTAAATGCAGGTAAACCTTTTCCTCCTTTCTAGAATCACTGGAAAATGAAAAGAATCCAGTGACCGCGATAGCAGAATGCAATTCGGTTCCTCTTCAATCACAGTGATTAGGAACTCTTTAAGTTTGGGGAGACGCAATTTCAGGAGAGAAGTCTAATTTAGATAATGGCGGCGACACGCGTCACTGAGATGTGCATCCATTTATCTTTTTCCATATATATATTTCTGCTCTACATTCTTTTTTTCAGCGTTATTTTTTAAAATACTTTTTTTTATAAATTATATGTAGTATCAGAAAATTGGTATGATTATTTTCGCTGGGATCCAAATGGTTGCCGTTTCGGTTTCTTCATATACTCAAATGAGTGCTTTGAAGTATTTAAAGTATATTCTTTCAAACTTTAATTTCAGAATAATTTGAAAGATCGTTGTTATTTTATCATGAAATTTTAGCTCAACGATATTCAGTTCAAATTGTTTTCTGATTAATTGTTCAATTGATTAATATGGAGAAGATATAATTTATGGAATATAGGAGAGACGGTAGTATTTTCGGTTACTTTTTTGTAATGCGGGAAAAAGTAGAAATTAACATTTTTAAATTTTAGTTGTGTGTATTTTATATTTACAACATTTGCATTGTAAACAAATGGATCTCTCAAAATGAAAGCAAGATTTGAATGTGCCAGTATCCATGCAGTAAAGTGTTTGCAACCCTATTAAAAATATCTAACAACTGATAATGTAGGGTTAGAAAAAATGGAGCGTTACACTATAGAGCAATGTGCTTTCCTTACTGAGCAAAATTTCAAAAATAGTGAAAGTTTGCTGGCCAAAGCTCCAAAATATGAAAAATGCCTTCTAGATTGTGTAATTTAACACCATTTGTTTTCTTTTTATGAGGTAATTTAAAGGTCTATGCCAACAAGCCCACAAACATGCGTGTATTAATGGAGAAAATTCATATCTGCTTCAATGAAATTCAGCCACATTTATAAAAAATGGTAATGGAAAATTTCGACAAAAGGGTGCGAATGTGCCAGCAAAGCCGTAGATGCCATTTTTCCTATGTGTTTATAACATACATAATTCTGTGACCTTTGCGATTCATTAAAAACATAACATTTTAAAGAAAAAAAAAGTTTTTTTATTTAACTCAAATTTTTCGTCAACACAAAATCATCATGAAAAATCAAAAACATCATGATTCATTTTTACTAATCCTAAACTGTTAGTTGTCATATAGGTTTTTAATAGGGTACCGACTTTTTAATTGACGAATGGAGGCAAATTCAAAATCTTCCGTTAATTTCGGGACACCATTTAATAACATTTATTATTACTACTTAACAGTAAAATAAAGAAGGTTAATTAAAAAACGCAATTACATGCAAAATAACATAGAATACCGAGCAGTGTTGTAATTTGGACCACAAATTCGTTATCTAAGAATCATATTTTGCTTGTATTATTCTCGTCATTCTAAAACCGATGAGAAACAAATAAACTAAAACCTATCTTAAGTGTGCATCATCGTGATTTGTGAAAGAAAGTACCAACATTGATAGACTTAAAAGCTGATATTTTCGACAAACTTGTTTTTGCTTGCTTTTTAAGGAAATAAAAT
The DNA here is from genome assembly GCA_026543055.1 of Argiope trifasciata. Taxonomy (NCBI): domain Eukaryota; kingdom Metazoa; phylum Arthropoda; class Arachnida; order Araneae; family Araneidae; genus Argiope; species Argiope trifasciata. Next base: position 636,660 of record JAPMOQ010056715.1, read on the forward strand.
GCAGCATTCCTGGACACAAACAATCGTAATGATTCGTCTCTAGCTGTTTTTTTCGAAACTGCTCGGCAGTTTTTTTTTCTATTGGCTAATAAAAAATAGCGAGGTAGATTCCGAGCATTTTTTTCCGCCTATCGATCATTCATTTTTACCACTTTGTTTAGATACTGTGTTGTTTACTCTATTAAATAAACTGTTCTTTTCTACAATAAATTGCTTTTCTATTTAGTAAACATTTTATTTCAATTTTTCTTTCCTTAATGTCAAATTATTAATTTTTTAAAAAATTCTGAGCAGACTTAAAATTAAACTACAAGACTCTTTAACTGAAATTTTCTTATCCTTCTACCCTTCATTGACATTTTTTTTTATTTGCATGATAATTATTTTCAAGTATTTCCTGACCTATTATCTGTTTGAAGATTACAAATCTAAAAAAATCCCCATAATTAGGCTTCATCTTGAATCAATGATTCACGATACAAGATATATTTGTGATATATTTTTTAAAGATATCATTGCTCGAACAATTGGTGATCTTAACAGATTCGACTCGAATTCAGGTACACCATGCAGAATTACTTACCAAATTTTATTTAACAAACTGCATTGCAATGATAATTTTGAAACAGTTCTTAAAATTCATAAATAAGAAAAATACATTTCTTCAAAAATTTTACTTCTTACGTGAAGAAAACCCACATCGAACAGCTATCTTGATAAGCAAAGTCTGAAAAATATATAACAACAGATTTCAATTAAATACTATTACTTATTGCCTAACATTTTCAATTGTTTGATACAATAGGATAACCTATATTGAGATAATGGTTAGTAACAATGGTAAATTAGGTCTGGGATACAAACATTTTTCCTTTTTCAAAAATAAGATGTTATTTATTTCCAAAATGGAAGGCAGAAATAATATTTATTGACTAGTTTCTGTTCACCTTGTCATTCAATCGCATTAAGTAAGGGCAGGCAAAAAAAAGTATTATGTAAAAGTATTAAAAGTATTATTAGACGAAAAAAAGAAACAGTTCGATTTGTAGAAACAAGAACATAGAGCGAAATAGCACAAGAGGAGCAGTTGTTAATCGGGTCCAGCATGATGCAAGGAAAGGAGCTCCATTTGACCACTCTCATTCACCTACAAATTTCAAGTCGAGTGATTGAGTTTTCAATAAAATGTCGTAACAGATCAATTGTGATGATTCGCACATGAAGCGTTATGAAGTTCTGCATATATACAACTGCATATGCTTCTTATCCCAGCCTGATTCGCATAAATCTTCCTCTTTTTCGCAAGCATGCAAATCTCGACATTTTTTCCCCTAGAATTGATACCTTCTCTCGTTTTACATTTTATTGATAGATTTACTCGTTTTACATTATCTTATTTCGTTTTACAACATAGTTCTTGTTCTGAATTGTTAATATTGCTTCTGTATTCCGTTTTGGTCATTTATTGTGTTAAATTTAATGTCTTTCTGGAAAAGGCGCCTTCTGGTGGACAATTCGAAAGATTTTTTTTCTTCGCAATTCTATGAGTTCATCTCGTGCATAATTCATATACAAAATTTTCACTTCAATACGTCGGTTCGTTTTCGTTGTAGGATGTTATGTATAGGGGAAGTTTAAATATAACCACCTAGTATTTTATGAAACACTAATATATCCTTTAAAATTTATACAAAAAGTTAAGCCATTTGATTAAAATTAATGAAATATATGACAAAATCAATTAAAAGCTTAATATATACTTCAACCATCAATAAGGTCCCAACCTCCGCATTAGAAACTTAAATCAATGACTTTGAAATGTAATTAAAGGATTAAATTTCAGAATGATGTTGGTGTAATTGTGAGTTGTGGAAAGGCCATCCTGCCAAGAAGGTTTAGCATTGAAAATCGAAAATACATCTGTTAACCAGAATTTAAGGGCCCAGTATAATAATATTTTTCATTCACAGTTTCTTTACCTTCTTCCTATTTAATACTGTTCTCACTTAAAATATAATTCTTCTATCGTTTTCTTCAACTCACACACACAAAAACTCTTACACCTAGCATAGCAACACTCAAAAACAATTTCGAAAGTCTTATAACTGAATACATTGCACGTAAGCCGTAATTTTAAAATGTTCTTGTATTTTCTTATCCAATTTCAATTTTTATTATATTAATTCTATGCGTGCTCTATAAAATTGCCCGCTTCACCATTTTTTCACTCTCCTAGTGAAGGGATAAAAATAATTAATACTTACAACTTTCTTTTAGATATACTTAAATTTCTCTTTCCGAAGACTACACGGATCAAAGAAATCCCTTGTAAAACGATAAAAGAGTAATCTCTAGTAAAATGATAAAAAAATTCTGTCTCTTCTGCTCTTGCGTCGCGACGACGATCTAACCACTTATTCTTTGATCATAAATTCTGGTGAAATAAATAGAAGTTTTAAAATTTTAAAACTCTTCTCCTTTTTGTCCATCCAACTTCTTAGGTATATATATACATAAAATTATACCCAAATTAATTTAAAAATTATATTCAAAGTTCATGAGAAAATTTAGTTCAAAAAATGATTATTACTCATTATAAAATTCTAAGTAATTATTTATCTTTGAAAAAATAAATATGCGAATCTCCTTGCTATACAATGTAAAAATATTTTACAAATTCTTCCAAAATTCTTTTAGATATCGCTTTTATGGAATTTTATTTTTATTTTTAACAGAAAATATTTTAATTGCCTTGATGATCAAATGTGGCAATTCATCATTAATTTCAATTTCTATAACAATTAGAATTTAATAGATGTAGAGATGTTGAATAGAAATTATATCCGCATTTCAGAACGAATTTTATAATTCTATAATTTGTTACTTTTAAATTAATGAAATGTTTCCCATTAAATAGTTTATAAAAAATCCAAATATTTAAACGATTAAAATCTTTCACAGAAAATTGAAGTTCTCATTATGAATTAGAAAATTATTTCAGTAGATTAAATCAATGAATAAATATACCAAAAATGTTATGCGTTTACATAAGCGTGAATGTTTCGATTCAGATTCAATATTTGCATTTAATTTGGAAGATATAATACTAGGAACGGTATTTATTCATTTTGAATTATTATCACTTGCACAAAGAGAATTCATATCGATAATAAATTAACGCTATTTTCATTCTTTTTTTATCGAAGATTATTTCTACTGAATATCGTTAGTTTCCCTCTTTACTGCTAAATTAATGTTTTAAAAATGCAAAAGTAAAGTAAATAATGAAGAAGGCATTTCATATTTTGTCATATAAAAGATTAAGTACTAATCAAATAATGTAAAAAAATTCAATGTAAATAGTAATTCATTTTATTCATTTATTCATTAATTTTTATTTTTTGATTTAACTTCAACAATATCACAAATCCATCTTTGAAATTAGAGAAACATTGCTAATTTAAAATATATATCTAAACTTTTGTTCAAATATTTAATGATATTTCTTTCAAAATTAAATTAAAAAATAAAATTGTACATTATGCATTTAAAGTGCAATATTTTTTAAATAAATCGTTGATTAGGATTCAAATTTTTAAGGAGGAATTATTAAAAACATAATTTGACTTTTGACACTGTTGGGATGTCCTAAATATATAATATTTGATGTATATACAGCACGAATCAAAAATTTAGTTAAAAAAAGTCATGAAACCATCTGTAAAAAAGTGAAATAGTTAATTTGTTACTTTATTAGAATGGTTAAAAAATAGCGACCAATAGCGAAATTTTATTAAGTATTTAAAAAATTCGACCCGTCTTAAAAAATGAAACAATCATACAGCAATTTCGGATTAAAATTCAAAAGAGTATTATTTCGTGCGTTTCCGTGCGTGAAAAGGCAGTTCCTATTTTAAATTAATTTTTGTGTTTATAATGACAGACATTTTGTAACCATTTTTTATGTACTTCCTGACATTTAAAATTTTGACGTTTTGTATACTTTAAAGTTCTGAGTGAGAATATTTTCTAGCCTTTCCAGTCAGTTAATCAATTATATTAAATTTGGATTTCAATTGTGTGACACTCTCTTGTAGTGAATTTGATAAAGAAATTATTCTATAATATTTATGGTAATGAATAGTAATTAAAATACCAAAATAAAAAAAATAAAAAACAAAAAATATGTTTTTTAGTGCTTGAAAAATTAAAAAAAAAATCGTTTCCATTAAATCCATTATTATTGTTAGTAAGTCCTCTCCCCTTTTTTAATATTTGTTTTTATTGTAGTTAAAAATAGCTTGATCGCATATCATTACCATGAATAGCAAGGGAGGAAAAACCTATCTCTATGCCTTTATCATACTCTCCTTTTGCTCATGATCTCCTGGTGGGGATGGGTTGCAAACCTTCGATTTAAGCAATTTAAATTTACACTCCAGCCACTAATTATTGAAGATACAGATTATGAAAATATTCAAGTAAAAATTTCTATTCAAAAATAAATGCAAGATTTTTTGCTATTTTTAAAAATTACAATTTAAATTAAAGACCTTATTTTAACATTACATTCATAGAAAATTTCAAGAACAAGAGAATAATTAGAATTACTGACGAATTCTTGGGTAATTCTAATTCCATTTATCTAGTTCCACTGCATAAGAATCTGTGACATTAGGAATAGTAAGCAGCCTCTTAAGAATCAAATAGTCAGTTTCCAAATAAGGGTTTTATCAGATGAAAATTATAAAGTATATAACATATATATACAAATATTCAACTTATTAGGCTTTAGAGAAACTCTTCGTATCACAACAAATATCAACAAGGAGATCGTAACTTCATACTAAATCCTCCAAGACGTCCTGGTAAGATTAGTTAATTCTTGAACATTGCCTGGAGTATTAGCTTTGGGATTAAACTAATAAATGTCTTCCCGGAAAATGATACGATATTTCTCGGAAGTGATAGTCCAAGAAATGATATATCGATATGTAGGGATTTAATGGGAAATCGATAGATTTTATGGGAGGCTCAGCGTGAGACAGCATTGAAATGACTTGTTTGCTTAAACTTTGGTCCAACATTTGTGCCGGAAAATATCTTCTTACCAGATAAATACGTTCTAAAACACCCCATAAAATGGAACTTTACATTTAGATAAGAGAGTCCACTTGAGCCAAAGCTTTCAGATAGCGCATAGCTTTCATTTTAAAAAGTTGTTTTCCATCCTCATCTTTTTAAGCTGCTTAGACTGAGAATCAGGATGACGTTTTATCTAATATCATAATTTTAGTAATATAAGGAATTTCTATTTTGCCTTAAAAATAATACTCCACAAATGTTTAATATTATTTATTCGAAATAATAATATATTACTCTAGAGAAATAATTTAAAAAAAGTTATCATAATGCTTTGTGAAACCATTAAACCATTAGAGAATACCTGAACGAACAATAAATTTTAGCAATGTGGTAAATTTTATAGAACTAAAAATCATTATAATAATCCTTATTATTTTTATCATATCATCAATCATTATTATTATCATATTATTAAATTAAAACAACTAAATAAAAATGATTACCATTATCAATCCTTATTTTGTATAAACAAATGTAACCAAAAGCATAATAATATCATTTATACCCTAAATGGCATTTATACTAATAATAGGCAAGAATGTAATTGTATTTTTTGATAAGCTAGAACCGTTTAATTTAAAGCTACCAAAATTGACACATATTTTGAAGATTAGAAATGTTTTGAAAAAGTTTTTGAAATGTTAATTATAATTTAATTTGATCAGTTAAATTTTATTTGTTATTCTACTGTATTAAAATTTTCTCGCAATAATTTTGAAAAATATTATTGCACAAAAACTATTTTTACATCTTAAAAAAATTATCTTTTTATTAATATAAATTTATTTGTACGCATTTTTTGAATTTTTATAAATTTTAAAATATTTTTCAACAATAATTACCTTTAAGGAAAGAAAATTCTAACATTTTTCATTGTTTGATCAAAAATTTCCTTCCACTATTGAAAACTAAGGAAGAAATATTACTACCATCTGATAATTTGTATGAGGTATAAGAAAAGGAAGTTACATAACCAGAAAAGGATAACATGTAATTTGAAGGTAGAATAGCTTTTTAATGTAATTGGTATGTCATGAAATTTGATTCCATCAGAGAAATTTTTGCACGCAACAGGTAAATAAAGCGCAAGTTTATTGAAATAGCATGACTTTAATACCTATCACAACGAGTTTAAAAATACTTTTAAAGATACCTTATTGGAGAAATCTTAACATAATACGCACAAAAAGTTTGATTTAAATTACTCACAACTATTTCTCGACAAATTAGCTACTTATCATCCAGACGATTTTAATAGCAAAACTAATTCCATTTGATAATTTTCAAGGACTATATTTTTTATGTATATTCTTTCTATAGAACAATACATCAGTAATAACAGATATCACAGATACCAGCTGGAGTGATCTCTAACTTGTTTGTTTTGTACATTTCCAAAGTAGCGGACTTTATGATAAATTCAAAGCATAGTGAAGACAATCGACTTTGAAACCTGGAATTACCCTTTCGAAAAAAAAAATTGCTACTTATCAACTTAGATGTAAACACTCCAGATGAAGTTTATACATTTGAATGGCTATGTTTTGCAATCAAATAAGTGACGAAACGGTTTACACATAACTAAATGTCCATAAAAAAATGACATATATTTAAAATTTGTGAGTAGAAATTTTTAAACTCAACCATCAATTTTGCATTCGGATGAACAGAACTATTTCAGGGACAGTGATTCCATGGATGGATTTCTTCTAAGTTTGGCAGATATATACAGTTTTTATAAATTTACAGAACATCAGATTTTCTCATTCTTGTTAACTTTGCATATGTGTCTTTTTTAATTTATTCTTTCTCATGGACATGATCTGATGAAAAGTCGAAATTAGAGCAGAATGTTCAATTTTTGAGCTGAAACTCCATATCGAGTATTATTCATCTAAGCTCGTTGAATTTTTGTGTTACCATATTCAAACCCAGAATGAATGGCCGATCGTCATCATTTTAGGATTGATATATTTAGATATACACTAATTTTTGACACTCTTGCTACATTTGCATGCTTGTCTTTTTTATTTCCTCTTTCACAAGGACATAAAAGGATGGAAAGATTTGCAAAATCTGGGATAGATGCAGCCCAAAACTGGGGAGGAATCTGCAATTTTTGTGTTAAAACCATATATCGGGTCTAGTTTAGCTTAGCTTGCTGTATTTTTCTGCTACCATATTTAAATCAAGGCAGTCATCGAGCATTATTTAGCATAACTTGTCGCATTTTTATGTTTCCATATTCAAATCCAGATGACCGATAGATCGAGATTTTTTTATGGCTTATGTCTTTAAATATGTAATTTTATAAATATAAGAATACACCAAAATGTATTGTTTTTGTTACATTTGCATGCGTGTCTTTTTTTATTTACCTACTCTTTTATAAGAACACTATGGGATGAAACTGTGTCCTTAGAAAATCAGAGAAAGTTGCCGCCCAAAACTGTTGAGGAATATGTTTTGAAACCATATGTTGAGTATTATGGTTTTAAAACATATTCTTATCTTGCATATTCGTGCTCCCACATTCAAATCGGATAGACTGATAGACCGATATCATGTTAGGATTGATTCAGGATTTAGGATTATATTAAGATTCATGCAAACAAAATAGAGAGATTTGTGAAAGTCTCTACTCTATGAAAGCTATAAAGCTTTTGAATATTTAGTATCGGTGAAATTAGGAAAAAAAGCACAGGTAAATAGAAGCAGCAATAAAACAACAACACTGATGCACATTTCGCAAATATACCTAGAAAGAAATTTGTCGAAAAACCTACTTTCTCCCTCACGGGACATATAAAAGGAGCCGGAACTCCTTGAGTGCATGGAAAATTATTTAAGCGGAACCCCTTGGGTTCTTTATTTGCAGGATGAGCTCATTTCTGGGGAACATATCTTGACCGGTGGATCCTCCCCCAGGTGCTTAATGGGACACGACTCAGCGATCATCGCAGTCGTAAAAATATCCGCAGTGACAGGTCCGTGCGCAAGAACATGTTTACTTAGGACATAAACACTCCAAACATTTCCTGCGGGATCTTGTGGTGTGTTTTTTAGAACTTTTTTTTGATATTTTGGAGAAACTCAAAGGGAATGTGTCAGGTCAAATAAAGCTTTTTAAATTATAGGGTTGTTTAAAAACAACATTTAGAGGGGGTGGGGTGGGGTGAGCAGCATCGAAATTTTAGAATTTCTTCTTGTTTAACACTAAACATACCAACGCTTAACACGTACCTATTTCTGCCATAGCCGGAAAAAATACCGTATTTTGTTTCCTGATTGAATGTGCTAGTTATGCATGTTAGAAAGGAAATAAACACATTAACTTCAATATAATTAAAAAAAATTGTATGCTGTATTACAAATCCAAATGTGTTATTTTATGTATTACAAATTCAAATAATAAGATTTTTAAATTCCTTGTCCATCGAATTTTTTATATATAAGGTTTTTCCATTCTACATTTCCTGCAAAAATATTTTTCAAATTTTGAACAAATTTTGATGGCTTTATTTTCGTTCCAATATCCTATTTGATATATCTAACGTTAATAAGAATCTGTTATAGATTTAGGCTTAGATCTTTTTGTATTTGTTCTTACTTTTGGTTATTTGCAGGCTTTTCGAACATCGAGGACAAGTTCTACTGTTAAATGGAGTAAAAAATCTTGTCTCGAGATACTTTTGTCTGGTAATTGCTATTACAAAATCCAGACAATCATACCAGCTAAATCAGGAAAGTGCAACTAACTGTATACAATACATTGATTACGCATTACATCATAATTTCTGATCCCATAACCTTATCTTATATAAATAAAAATGACTGTGTGTCTGTATTTTCTTATGCCTTCATAAAATTTCGTCCAATTGCGATGAAATTTGGCCAGTTTATGGGATGGTTAAAGGCATAGTGCAATAATCTAAAATAAAAAATAAAAATTCGGATCTCAACCGCATCTTTTTAAGAATAATTAATATCCAGATAACTCGCTGAGGAGATAATATATTCAGCAGAAATGCTAAATCCAATTTAAAGGTTAATATTGTATAGCTATTGAAAAAAATGCCATGCAAGACATTTTTAGCGGTAACAACTGAGTTACAGATTATGCGAGAAAATTTTGGGGACAAACAATCCTGGGGGTTATAAATTTTAATTATATTTTAGCGTTTTTCGCAATAACTTCCAAAAATATCATAGTGCAAATAATTTTGCACTATCTTAATTTTCAAAAAATTGTTTTCAACTATATTAACGATTTTATGATATAAATATAGTTTCTATGCTTAATCACTTTTGAAAGAACATATTTTAATCTCATATTCTAAAATTAAACTTGAGAATTCAGAACGAATATTAAACGAATCACGAGATACAATAAATAATTTCCATCATTACTATTCTGAAAGAACACCAAGCTTTACAATTCTAAAATAATACACAAATCTAATATTAAAAGAAGGACATTTGTTTGTTCATATTTTATATGCTGTTGTATCGTTCATCCTATTTCGATAAAACATTGCCAAATTATTGATTGATAGCACTAGATATTATTTTTTCCAACGTCCCGGGTACCAGCTAGTAATGCAATAAAATTTTCTCCCGAACCTGTTTTGGTAGATAACGATAAATATTACTCAAAATAAACAAAATATAAAAAAGGATATTAACCGTATAGAATTTTTAGAAAAAAATCATGAAGTCAAATGTGCAAAAGCGATAGGACGATACGTGCATTTCCGATACAAAAATTCACAATTGGTTATTTGACCTGTTATGTCATGTTTAATGTTCAATTAATGTTTAATGCTCAAATGGTGGATTTCTAACTAGGCAACTGGTTTGGGTCACTGAGCTGAGAGAAATCAGGAAGATGCTACAAGTGCCAAATAAATGAATGCACAAAAATACACATTTTGTGAATTATAAAATATTAGAATAATTAGAGTTAGAATAATTAAGAGATTAGAATAATTCACGACAACAGCCGTACTTAAACGTTTTGTTTGCTGCTTACCGTGGCTTTCACCCGGAAGCTTGACACAAGAGATAAGAAAGGGATTTGTAGTTAATAACGTAATACCTTGCTTTTCTGCTAAGATATTGCGTTTTATTTTAAGATTTAACAGTGTATAAACCTTTAAATATTTGAAGGCTTAGTATAAAGGATTTTTAGAGGAAACAATTGACACTTCCTCCCCCCTGAGCTCGTAATTTTCGCTTCCCTTTCAAGCTGTGCTGGCTAATGGATGTATTGTTTATTTCTTATTGATAAACAGGTAAAGAATGATTTGCTAGAAAGCGGAAGATTTTCTGATTAAATAGCTCGCTAGAGACTTTTAAATTGAGATAAGTTACAAGCAAGTAGATAAAAAATATGTTATTGGGTTGCCTAGTTACCAAATTAACGAATTTTCAAAAACGCAAAGACAGTGAATTATAAAGTATTAGGATAATATTAGCCAGATTCTTATCTCTTTCATTTCTTATTACTGTATACATCAACACCACGTGACGTAAAAGCATGAATATCATTCTGCCACCTGTCATTATACAGAGGGCAGAACAGGAACACCACTCTCTGCTATTTGTTTTTATATAGATGGCAGAACACTGTTTACGTTTAAAATACATGTGCCTGTTTAAAATTAAAAAATGGTACAAAAAAAATTGCATTTTCTTGAAGTTATTAAAAATTGACGTAAGACAAATCATGATATTATTATGATAGCATATTATATTAGCATGATATTAAATTTAAGGTGTGTTGAAACTGTATGCAAAACTGATTAGTTTATTCAAAAAGGACTATATCTCTATGTATCTCTCTATCAACTAACGATTTCATGAAGCATTCCAAAGGAAAATTTATTCTTATCCGCCAAGAATACTGCAAAATCATTTTAAATAGATGAACAAGAATAAATACAACATTCAGTATTCAAATACGAATTTTGCAGTGAGGATTAAACCTATTTAACGCCATTTTGAGTGCAAAAGTTAATAACAATAAAGGAAAAATGTAAAAAAAAAACGCAGGTTCCACCGAGATTTGAACTCGGATTGCTGGATTCAAAGTCCAGAGTGCTAACCATTACACCATGGAACCTCGAAGAGATGAGCGTTATCTATCTTCATAAGCAGTGCTTTGTTTGTTGATAGCAATCTGATCAAACAAGTTTATCTTTTTTTAAATCAAGAAATGAGGCTTTAAAAGTAAGGTTTGATTATAATTTTTTCACATCAAATCAAATACAGAAATGCCTGATAGTGTCGAAGTTTTGCATGATCAAAATTTTAAGATTTTTGATAAAAAGAATTTAAAAATTTTGGTTTCTAGTCACATTTACTTGATTTCCAATAATTATTTACAAATATATAAGTACTAAAAACGTTTCTCTTAGTACAACACCTTGTTTCGATTCTTTGAACTGATATCATTTTCTGTTTTATTTGTGATATAAATATTAATTTTAATAATTGCGAATTTTTTTCATAAATAAACAGATTGCGAAATCAACAATATTTATTGAAGTATAAAATATATTTAAATACGGTTACAGAAAATTTGACAGTGTAAAAAAATGAACCTGTTGATTGAACTCAAATTTAGTATTTAGATCGACATTATCTCTACAAACAAATTAATACATTCAAAAATGTAAAACCATTCCATGCGGCTATTAATAAAGAGGTAAGTAAGCAGAACTTTAAAAAGTTAGAGACAATCAAGATTTTAGAGTTTTTGGCTGTGTCATGCTGGATTAAACTGCTTTAAAACCATTAAAAGAAGGGAGAAAACAGAATCAGGTTCCACCGAGATTTGAATTCGGATTGCTGGATTCAAAAGTCCAGAGAGATAATCATTACACCATGGATCTACGGCACGAACGCCTTTTATTTATCACTATAAGTAGAGCTTTGTTTGCTGGCAGCAATCTGATTCAACAAATAAATCTTTCTTCAAGGAAATAGTATTACCTTAATAAAATGTTGACGAGTAGGATTAAAAATTTTTAAGAACATGAAAATAATTAATAATGTAATGATTTTTCGTAATGAAAACTCATAAAATCCTAACTTAAAGAAATTAAGTATCTCTGCTTTACGTAGTCGTCACTTAATTTCAGATAATAATTAGTGAATTGATAATTTTTTAAAAGATTAATTTTAAATAACATTTTCTATGTATAGAATTTATACGAATTTATTATTCATTCATCTAAAAAATATTATTCTATTTATTGTTATGTTTCATAATTTACGAATTATGAAATATTCAGTATTTATTGTTAAAAAACATCTTTTGTTTAAAGAAACTTTTTTTTATGTAATTACAGAAACGGGGGAAAATGATTTTGATCCTATTTGTATTAGTATCAATATGTGCAATGCATCGAGAAAGTTACCTTATCAGTGATATCAAATTGTATATAGTAAAACAGTTGAAATAAAACGCCGTTTGTTTAACAAACATTTGCAAATAAATAATTTTTTACAACATTCTGTTTGACTAATGATGCTTGAGAACTAATAATTGATATGTTTATAATTTATTTAAAGGTTTATTTTTCACAATTTCTATTCTGAATTTAGTCGTTATTATCTTTTGATTTGAATCTTTGATTCTTTCAATGGAGAAGGATATTTATGATTTGTTTGAATTTTTTTTATAATCTATTAATTATGAATTTAAGATCAAATTTTTCGGCCAATGTGCTCTAAGCTTTAAATCTATCTAGCTTTTAAAATATCCTGTCATTTGAAATTGTCTTCGTCATCAAACCAAGAAGGCAAAATAATAAATCGATGCAAAAATTATATTAATAAAGGTTATAAAAACTAGAGCAAGTATTTTGCGATTAAATGACTATCGTAATTAATAATTTGCAAGTAAATAATTGTATTTGAAAGCGTCTATTAGGCTTCGAAAATTTCAGCCTCTAGTAGGAAAACACGAAAAAAATATTCTATCATTTGACTGCACTGCCGATGAATATTTTATTAATAAATTGCAATTATATATATATTGTGCCAGTTATTCGGTAATTTGATGAAAAGTGATCTTGGAAATAAAATTATTGAAAATTAGTTTCCACCGAGATTTGAACTCGGATCGCTGGATTCCAAGTCCAGAGTGCTAACCATTACACCATGGAACCGCGTAAGCATTGGTGTTATTTATAAGTGTAAGCAGAGATTTGTTTGCAGGTACCGATCTGAGTAAACAAATAAATATTTCTTCAATAAAATAGTAGCATCGAAATAAAATATTGATTAACAGGATTTTAAATGATTTCGGATATGAAAATGATTAATGATGTAATGTTTTTGCGTGATGAAAACTACTGGCATCTCCGTTTTATATAGAGCTTATTTAACTCTATCTATTAAGTAATATTTTCATAAATTACGAATCACGAAATGCTCAATATTTAATTTGTTAAAAATATTTTGCATTCAAAGAAAAGAAAACGGTTTTTTTTATTACTGGAAATGGGAAAAATAATTTTTATTGGGTTTTGTTTTGATTGGTATTTGTATTCAATATGTAGAATACTACGAATAATGTATCCTCATATGAAATAGCAGATTTCAGATAGTAAATTAATTGAAACAAAACGCCATATGGGTAACAAACAATCACAAATAAATATTTTTCCAATTTTTTATTTGTCTCTTAGTATTAGGGAACTAATAGTTGATCAGAATAATATTTATTCAAAGGTTCATTTTGCACATTTTGAATTCAGTTTTAATGCATAATTAGACATGAAACTCTGGATGATTCTTTCAGGGGAAAAACTCCTTATGACTTGTCTCTAGATAACAATCGATAATCTTCTTTTATAATCGATAAATCGTGAATTTAAGACCCAATGCTACTCCGCAAATCTGCTCTATACGTGAATGCATGCCTTAATCTAGATCGGATTTTATAATATAGTTTGAAGATGTCTTCTTCGTCTAACCAAGATTAACCACGAATAGTTATATTTGTAAAATCTCTCTCTGTATATATATATATATATATATATATATATATATATATATATATATATATATATAAAATCATAAAATTATTAAAACAATAAACAATTTGCTATCCTAAAGAATTAACTTTAAGAGAAACAAATAGAGATAATCTTGAAGCTACTTATCTGGATTTGAGGATCGAAATTGATAATGATAAAACAATAGTCGGTATTTATGATAAAAGAGACGAATTCAAATTTAATATAATTAAACTCAGTAATTATCACTCTAACCTTAACTCTAAAATTTTCAAAAATTTAATTTTCTCACAATTCAATAAAAATAAAACAATTTGTAATAACAAAATTTCTTTTATAAAAGCAACAAATAGTTTTATTAAAAATTTAAACAATAATGATTTTCTCAAAAACTACTGCAATATCAATATTTTAATAAAAAAAGAAATAATAAAATATTAGTGAAATAGATGGAGCTAATAAATCCCATTTATCTTTAGTTACACTGTAGTATTATTATTGGAAAGGAAGAACGGCTGTTCGCGGCCAGGTCTGTACACTTTTGGTTTTCTTAATTTAATCATTAATTGTGATTTTTCTTATGTAGTTTTATATATATATAGTTTTATATATTTGTTTTTGTTTCATATGTTGATGTTTTTTAATGTTTTGCTTTGTTTTTGTCTTTTGCTGTTTAAATTGGTAGGTATCTTTTGCCTTCGTTTTCGGGGGATTTTCGGGTCACGAGGTGTCAATACTTTTGACCATTGTCCACCGATGCCTCACAGAAAAAATCCCTTATTAGGAATCCTTGCTTGAAAGTGGCCCCTGACGAAGTTTTCAGGCTGGATTCTTTTTCTATTGACTATTTTTTTCTATTGATTATTGTTTTGATTCGGTTGTCTTATTTTGTTAATATCACTACTTTAAATGGAAATTAAAATATCAAAAAGTAGGTTCCACCGAGATTTGAACTCGGATCGCTGGATTCAAAGTCCAGAGTGCTAACCATTACACCATGGAACCACACGATTCTCTGGAACTTAAACTTGTATATTCCTGCAATTTGTTCTGAGATGTCTGCTGTGTAAACACAGATGAAAACATGTGTGTTTGCTAAAAAGAGAGCAAAGAAGAACATTCCTCTTAACATTGGTTATCAAACCATAAACGTCTTTGACTTCCGATTTTATAGGATTGTTATGAATATTTGAATTGAAGAAAGATTGGATGACTCAATATAAATCTAAGTAAATGCATCTGTGCGGTGAAAATTTAAATATAAAGTTATGCTTTGTGACTACAATTGGTGAAAAGCGTTTTTACAATAATTAAACTCAATTTTTTAAATTCATTATGGTTTAATTGTAATAAATAGATAATACGTAAGAAACCAAACTTGAAATTTTTTTTGAAATTTTTTAAAAATGTATTTACTATTTCTTGATTATAATTGCTTTTTTATATCTTATTCTTTCATAATATGCTTAAAAAATTCAACAATTATATCGATTTCAGCACCTGAAATGTTTTTCAATATATATTACAACTGTAATAAGTGATAACTGAAATAATCTGTCGGATATTGAGCAAAAAGCAACAATAAAAGCAAAAATACTAATCAAAATAATTTTTAGTTACCATTCTTTTATTAATTGAAGTGTTTAAGGCCTTTCATAGTTTTTATCACATTGAATAAAAATAATAAAATTCATAAAGTGGCTTTATAATAGAATAAAAAATATTATTTAACCAGTCTATATAAAAGCAATTTTGCTAGAGATTTGCAGTCAATTCTAACAAATAATAAATTTATAATATGTATTCTATGCACACATTTTACAATTTAAGCGCTGAAAGACAGGTTTGTAAGCTGAAATTGCTTGAGGACTACGTCTGGATTTCCGAACAGTGTTGCCTCTCGTACCTCTGCAAGCCAGAGAGAAAGAGTTTTTCTTTTTCGAAATCTGTATGTTAGTTCAAAAGACTCTTTCCGTTTATTTTTCCTCTTATTAAACCCCTTTATTTATTTAAACCTGACACTTTCTCTTCACATTTTCGAAAATCAATTTTTTAAAAATATCTTGCCACAATTATTTACTAATAAATAATTGGAGATGAAAAAAAAAAAAACCCCTAAAAAATACTACAATGGGTGAACTTTCACAATTTATTTTGTTATAGTCGAATTTTATCTTACATTTCAACACTGATAAAATATAATAATAAGGAGTTCTTATTACATGCATCACTTTACAAGTCCGATGACAAAGCAAGAGCCGAGGTTGTGCAATAGCTTCCGATGGTAAAGGCCCCTGAGAAACCGGGAACAAACATCTGCCTTCTAGCTCATATGAAAATGACACTCACACACTCGCTTGCACAACCCCTTTTTACAGGACTTTTCTACAGAATTCTCATAGAGAACACTGAGTAAAGAACAACCGTGCTCAAACCAAGACGCCCAGATCACGGGGAAGATGTGCAACCTCTATGTCAGGACGTCGGCACATAAGAAGTAAAAATAAGAAGAAATTTTGTAAAGTGCTACCTTGAGTTTCGTAGATAACCCTAAATTAAGAATGAAATATAGAACCGATGAAAAGCCGAAATAATTAATTTCGTAGGATTTAATATGAATCTAAATAATTTGATTTGAATACTCCAAAATAATTCCGCAGTTGCAGTTGGTAGAAGAAAAAAATTAACACTAAAAGCATGAAAATTCAATATAAAAGTCCATTGTAAAGAATGAATCCACATCTATAATTGAATTTATATTTACAGGAAGAAAGAGAAGCGAGAATATTATTGTTTTGAAAATGTTATTCTATCCCAAGCCTATGAGACTAATGCAGTTGCTAATGATGAAATGTCCCCCCGTCTCCACTCAGAACTTTTAAAACTCTTTCGTGGACCTTGAGAGAATTATTTCTTACCTTCATGACTGTACACAATATGCATGCAGGAAAATATTTTCCCACAGGTATTTTCATGGTTACACCATTAAATCACTTCTCACTTTTTTCATGAAAATAATCACTATTAAATTTAATTTCGTTTATGACTGTAAATAGTTCCTTGAGAAATATACTTTTCCTCCTGAAATTTAAATGCAAGCGTAAAATTCAGCAAAAAATATTTTAAAAATACTATTGTTTATTTATCACTAAAACATAAAAAAATGGACAAAATTCAAAAGAGAAATTAATGGCTAAAGAAAAGGTAAAGGGTGATTCCGAGTCTGTTGTCATTCAAAACCTGCTTTTGTAAGAATTTTTTTTTAAATTCGTTGAATTTCACTCTCTTGTGACCTTTTCCCAAGCAAGAACTTTACGGGGACAAAATTGAATTCTTCAAGTAATATACAGTTTACTCCCGATAATCCTGTTCATGATTATTTGGATTCTGAACTAACCGGGGTAGTTTCTTTTATGAATTAAATGAAAAAGGCAAGGGTAAAGGGCTTGCATTAGAAACATTGCCAAGACAATGGAAGTAGGCGTTTGCTACGAACCTCCTAAGTGTCTTCTGCAAAATACTTGTGGCAAGAAATGAGCGATTTCTGCACGTTGTTGATAGTTTCGACAGTTTGTAATGGACCTCAACTGTTTCTTCTGTTTCTAATTATATTTGCAAAGTACGTACAGGACTCGTAAAATCTTCTTGGGGTATGCTTAATGTTTTTTTTAAGTTTACCACAGTGAAGTGTACACAATTCATGTTAAAAATAGTTTATATATTTTAATTAATTTCTTTCTCTAATTAATTCTTAAAAGGTGTGATGCAGTATATAAATATATAAGAGCTACCAGTATAGAACTTTCTATTTTAACTCGACATGTTGCCGACAGCTGCTTTTATGATTCACCGAGTCGCGGCTGCGTTCACATTCTGCATGCCCAGAGATGAAAGGAGGGCGTAGTATTCGATAAGAAGTGAGAAAATACATATTATTACTCTGAGTTTTGGTACAAAAATTTTATCTTCTAATATTAGTGGGTAAAAAAAACGAGTATAGGAATGAGAACTCCGACCAATCCGACTTTTTTGCTATCCGGCCTGTCCTTCCGCCATATTAGGCAGAATGCTTGGGAGTGTACTGTATCTATAAAAGACGGTAACGGAAATTAGTATGGAATCTGCAGGTATGCCGATGTAAACCGAAAAAAAAAATGCTGTTAAAAGATTCGACTGATGTCACAATTGACGACTGCTAAATTCAATGAAACCTGAAGAGTTATTTTATATATTTTGTGTCTGTATAATGAAATAAGTAGATTACTATAGAAATCTAAGTATTAATTTTAAAGCTAAGTTTATTGACAATCAACTTACAAACAATTCAGACAGAGAACATCTTTTTGAACGGATATTGCCCATTTATTATTACTCATCATATTTAAAAATTTATGTAAGAAAAGAGCAATAGCTTTTCAGTAATTATAAAAAATGTAAGTTTCCAACTGTGTAATAAAAATTATTTCAATGTATGAAAATTTCGAAATTTATATTTCACAATAATGAAAGAAAAGATTCCTGAAAAAAAATTTCATATTAATGTAAAATCTGGGTTAATTAACAATCAGCTTACAAATAATTAACACAGAGAACATCTGTTCAAACGGATGTTGCTCATCAGTCGTCGCTCATTATATTTGAAAATTTATGTCGAAAAACAGCAATGAGTTTTAATAACTACAAATAAGACGAATTTCCAACAGTGTAATAAAAATATTATTTTAATTCATAAACATTTCCCAATTACTTTGTTTCCAAAAGCTTGGTATCATATATTTTAACTGATAATGAAACAAGTGACTAATTTATTTGAATTTTAGCTCTGTGAAATAACAAGCATAAACAAAAACTTCGCAGGATCCTACAGTAATTTCCATTTACCTAATAAAAACATCAATCAGAAGCAAAATATTTTAATCATCACATTTGTCTTCACAATTTCAATTTGGGCAACCCGTTCGGGCTTAAAAGTGTGGAACTGCCATTTTAGTTTATATTCCGAACTGTTAAATATGTCAGAATGATTTAGAGTAAAGACGGAAATTAAAATCGCCTTTAAATGCACTGGCCTCGTGATTAATTATCCTTACGCCGCCTAAATTAAATTAAACTCCATTTCAGATTTCCCACAGAAAGCATTATAATATTTCTGTCTTGTATAAGTATGATTAACTTAAGTTTTGAACGAAGCAAATTTTCATTGTTTCGCATTATTTCGTGTTTGCGTAATGATGCGCTGATTGAAATAAAGGTAACGAGCTGCAATTTCACGAAAAGCACTCCGTATATTTTTAATAAAAGTCCCAAATTACATTTTAAAAACAGAGTTTCACGATTTATACACATAATGAGCGATACATTTATTCTTTTACTTTCTTTATATACATAGCATAAATTATAGTAATGGTCATGAAATTCGAACGAGCCTCTACATTTTAGACCTTCCAGAACTCGAAAGACACATTTGAATAAAAACGCGTTTGATTATCGGTGACAAAGATAACTAAAAAACGCTTTGAGTTTGACGAATAAAATTTGATTATTGTCTTTACAACAAATTTGGAGATTTCTGTCAAATTTTGAATAAAATCTGTTCAATATAAGTTAACACGATTATTACAAAACAAAGGTAGCTAGATAGATATACAGGCTAAGCATTTATCAGAGTAGCATTAAGTGTAGGCATCTGCCAAATTTTGTGCTAGATCGAACAATGGGCTGATTGTTTGTTCAGTCTGTATAAAAGTGCGATAATTAAAAAAACACAGTGATTTGATATTTAATAAATAAATACCAATGTCTTAGATACTACTAGAAATAAATGCTGATTTTTTCAATTTAAAGTAAAATCTTAAAAATAGTTTTTGCGAAAAAAAATCAAAATTTTACGCCTTAGTTCTTTTTAAAAAGCAGATACATATTTGATGAAATAATTTGATAAAGAATAAAATTAATATATGGTCTAATTATAATCGTTTTAATTCGGAACTAGTATTCCTAGTTCCGAATTTAAAAGAAACTCAAACGCAAATGGGAATGCAAAGTGGAAAGAAAATAGAAATTTTAAAACGCATGAATTTGTATCTGGTGTATAGAAGACGCAGCACAATGCAATAAAGTTAAGAAAAATTCATGAAGAGAAACAAAATTTTGTTCAATGAGCTAACTGTAACATAATTAAGATACAAGACCCGCTTTGGAATTAAGTTGAATCCATTAAAAATTGAAAATATTAAAATAGGTGCCAATTTTAGCAACCCTGTTCACCACTTACAGCACCCCCACTTGCCTAACAGAGAGTGGGGGAGGAGAGCGATTGTGAAAAGAGAGGTGTCTGAAACCGAAGTGGAGGATGTCGCTCTGTTATTGGTGTTTCTTTTCGTATTTTTCGTAATTTTGTGTGTGTGTGTGTGTGTATTTTGTGCTGTGTCGCATATCAGTATGGGAATAAAAATTTGGGTCTAAGTTTGGAAGTCATCATTGTCTCTACCACTCACACTAAAGAAATCCCATGCAGAAAGGGTTATTTACAAACACAAAATTAAATTATTTTATAAAAACAACAAACATTCAAATCATTTGAAAAAGAATGGTTAGAAAGTAAATTGCAACATCTGCATATTTAAAAGTGAATAAGTTGCAAAACAGGCACAAAAGTGCAAGTTTACGCTGGGCGTGTTGTCCAACCTACAATGTTGGATGTTTATACAGAAAAGACAGTGTTTGTTGAAAAATAAAAAAAGCATTAACACGCTTCCACATTATTGGTAGAAAAAACAGAAATATTTTGGATTCCTTAGTTCGAATTATAAAAATAAAATGAATAGATAAAAAATAGCAGGTTCCACCGCGATTTGAACTCGGATGGCTGGATCCCAAGTCCAGAATGCTAACCATTACACCATGGAATCAACCGGTGAAACCGCTAAGAGATCAACATAATTACAACTTGTTGGCCAATGACGGCTGAATAAACATAGACGAAACAGTATGTTTACTGAACGTCTAGCAAAACAAGACATCGTTTTTTACTATTGGTTCTAGAAACATAAAAGCATTTTATTTTAATTTTGATAAATTGATTCTAACTTTGGGTATAATTGCAGCGATTATGTCGAATGAAGAAAATTGAAGGAGGACTATTGTAAAGTACGTTTTTAATACTTTCGAGTTACTAATAGATTTAAAAAGAAATGATTTGATTTAAAGGCCAGAAGAATTTAAAAACCTTATAGAAAACTGCATGTTAGAAAATACGATACTCTTTATTTATATAAACTTATAATACATGTTTTATAATAAAAGTGAATGCAAATTAATATTATTTTGGAGAACATATATTATTAACAACTAAATTGGAAAAGGAGCAGGTATAGGTTCTACCAAAATCTGAACTCCTGCAGCTGAATTTAAAGTATATAGGGTTTATAATTACATCATAGAATCATACGCTGCTGTCGTATATGGTTCGATTTAACTACTATGTTTTTGCAGATGTTGGATGAAATATCATAAAAATTTGCATGTATGCCACCTTTCGAGTAAGGCAGAATTAATTTTAATTAATACACCAATCAAGTTTTGTTTTCCACATAATATGTACAATTAGCATACTACATACTTTATGTAATGTGTGAGTTAATTATTGTTTATTCTTAAATTTTTCCCATATGTTCAGATGACGTAACATATGGTGTGGAATTACCTTATTTGCTCACAATATGTTAGAAATCAGATCAAAAGACTCATTGTCAAAAATTCAATAACATAAGCGAAAGTAGTATTTTAACATTAAAATAATCATTATTATTTTCTAAAAAAGAAAATTACTAAATTTTAAGAACAGAAACGTTGCATTTTTTTTATCATAATTTAATTTTTATACCCTAACAATAAATAAAAATTGCTCTGAAATATTTTATTGTGAATTATTGTCTTTTCCCAATACTATTGCGAATTATCTTCAATGTTTTACACCAATTATGTTCGCGAGTAATCCGAGTTTATTTTATTGTTAAATGCAAACATCCCCACCTCTCATCTTTCCTCACACCCCCATTTTGACGCATTAAACTTATCCTAACTTATCCATCCTTAGCAAAAGAATGAAATGTTTTAGAATATCGAATATTAGTATACATCGAAGTATTTATTCTAAATCATATTGATGCTGCATACAGGATAAAAACAATTCAAAAACCAAACAACTGGACACTTTCTAGGATTAAATCTACACAAAATTGAATTATTTATTATAAATTTCTGGAGTGTAAGTATTAATTGAAATAATTTTAAAATTACCTGCTTCATGAACTATAAATTAGTTTACAGATACTTAATATTGTTATAGATTTAGAACAAGTTTAGTAAATCATTTGAGAAACAGATAATATGTCAATTTAAACCAATTCATAAGAAGTGGAATAAATGTACTTGTGGCATTTTTTTGCGGGTATTGTATTTTTACTCTGTCCAGCTATAAGAAAATGTAGCTTTAATCATATCTTTTTCCTAAATAATAAATTAAAATTATATGTTTTATAAATATTTGCCACTTAATGATATATATCATTTCAAAAAATTGCATAGATTGTTAATTTTTGCATTGCATTAAAATCTATGATTTAATATTATATATTGCTGCATACTATCTTTCGAACTTATCTTTCTAGAACTTCATAAATATGGAAATTTTTATCTTTCCTTTCAAAATAAATGGCTATTTGAAAATAATAATTTAGGAGCTCTATAATTATGCATTTTCCCCAAAACTTTATTCCCAAATCTTTCATAAATCTGCTATAAATCTCCGGTCTGATTAGGAATAAAGACGAAAACGATTATATTTACCATTAATTTCAAAGCCCAGTCTTACACCTTGATGAAAAATGTTTTCTCATAAATATAATTATTTTTCCAGCACTTTTCTTCTTTCATATTTATAATCCATTATCAAGATACTAATGGATTTGAAGCATTGTATATCATAAACAACATTACAGTTATTAAAAAATCTACTTAATACAGCGTATTACTCCTTTTTCTTCAGTTTAATAGTCCTTAGAATGTAATTTTTCATTCCTAACGATCTCAGTACGTTGCCAAATAAAGGAAAGCAATTTTAGCTCTATTCTTTCAAACGAGAATTTTCCATTACTAAACTAACCCTTACTTCTTTTTTCTTTTCTTTTTTTGCCCACTGTCTTTGAACTCTGCGTTGGAGTGTATCTATGCAGACACGTGTGCGATTTATGCATCCTGTAGGGGCGTTCCAACCAAATGGATGCAAAGCTTTTCTTAGAGTCTAATTAATATATCACTTGAGAAACATGCAAAAGGGCTTGTTGGAGTGTTTCTATTTTTTTCTTGCTATTATTATTCTTGTAAAAACGCCTCCTTAAATCCTCCATGGGAGTAATAAATTGCACAAACTAGGAATTTTCCCAGAACATCCACATTTTTGCTTTTGCTGATATTTATTTCCAACTGTAATTTTTTATCTACTAATTCCAGTTTAGGGCCCGACTCTCGCATTTTTTTTAATGAACTTACGGGATTATTTTTCAGAAGCTTTAACAGTTTTATTCAAAAAAACAAGAAACGGGATATTCTGGTGTAGGTTTGGCGTTTTTAGAACTGATTTTAATGAAGTTTTCGCGTGATTAGAAGGATCGAGTAATTTATTACCGTTCATGTTTTTGCCATTTTTGTAACTGCTTCGTTTATTGGTACATACATAATTTCATTTTTTATTACTTGCAGTTTTTAAAGTTTTTTTTCCGAAGTGTGCTTTTTATGGAAATATTTAAATGATGTACCAAAAAGAATTGGAGTTTTGCAGTTTTTTATCGACTGAACTAAATTCTGATTCTGAAACTGATTTTCATTCTAAGGTAGCTGGTGCCTGACGTGTTGCTGCTGCAGAAGAAATGATTTTGGAAATATCGTTTCGAATTTGAAGAGCTGTCTTGTTTAATTAGGAATGAATATTTTTTTATCGGTTATTCTTTATTTTCTTAGAAAGAATAGTTATTTTCTTTTCGGCAATGAAATATATTGACTTAAATTGAATGATGTGTAAGCAGAAGTATAAATAATACTCATTCTATTTTTGACTTTACTTCTCAAGTGCTTTAAGGTAGACAATTCTTTTTTCCACCTTCAGCAAAAACAAATAAATTTCTTGTCTGTCCGATTCGTAAGCATACAGACAGTAGCATATAATATACTGAGGTAGGTTGGTGTTGGCTCGGAACAGAACTCGGGACCTTTTGATTAAAAACTTTGAAACATATCCAGTCGGCAGAAAGTGACCTAAGTTTAGTGGCTGTTACTGGCTTATCAAGATATCAATACAATACGAACAAACAGAAATTGATTTTTATAAATTATATATGATAATTGAAAGAATGCCTATAACCTTCGAGTAGGCGCAAGCAATAAATTAAAAAAAATTCATTGCAATCGGTTGAATTGAACGGCAGCACGTGAGATACGGGCAAACAAAAAATCATTTATATCTAATACTATAATACGAGGAATGGTTGCCAAGTCGAAAATCGCCCCAGAATTAATAAACTCCGGTAAACTTGGGGGTCTGGGGTTTTTGGCCACGAGGAATCGATTGGCGCCGGTTTTGAAGCGCTGCGGTCGAGCAGTTCGGAGTTACAGATAGGATATTTTCAAACTTTATTAGTTCGCCATAATGGCTACTTAAATTTTCAAGCGGTAACGTGCTGCCATCTATAGCCAATATGGCGAACTAATAAAGTTTTATGTTTATGCTGTTATAGGTTTATAATATGTTTCTTATGTATGTCTATATGTTTGGTTTTTCTAAATAAATTTGTCAAAAATATTGAACTTCAACACACTTCAATCTTTACCTTTACTTTACCTTTGTATAGAATAGTTCCCTTTCCAAACCCTAACTTTGTTTAGAATAGTTTACAATGGTGCACTTTAACCGGTTATCTTTTCACCAATGGTTTCACAAATTTTCTTATGGCATGCATTGTTTTGATAAATCACAATTGAAAATTTAAATCTTCGAGTTAGCTTCGATACCTGTTTTCTCCGAGCGGAGCTCGGTCACCCGCTGGTATTTTAGATATGATTATGATAACTGTACTTTGCCAATAACCTTCGGGCAGGTGCAAGCAATAAGTTGACAAAGTTTCATCGCAATCGCAGTTTTTTGCAGCGCCGTTCAATGAACAAAAATTCATACGAACAAAAAAATCATTTTTAAATATTAGATTAAGAAATCAGTGTCATTAATCTTTTTACTTATAAGTGAATCTTAATGCTCAATGCAATTGATATTATGAAGCTATTCTTTAAATAATTGTCAGTTTTCTCCCAAGTTCAATACTTTTAAACTAAATAAAAAAGTTGATGTTTTATTTTAATGAACTTTTTTTACTTAAAAAACTTCGTATATATTATTATGTAAAATTTTAAAATTATTTTTATCCAAAAATTTTATGTATTTAAATTAATTTTTATAGATTTTTTTATGTATTTAAATTAATTTTTATAGATTTTTTTATGTGTTTAAATTATTTTCATATAAAAATTTTATATATTATAATGAATTTGTTATAAAGATATTAAATACATATAGCGATCACTTTCGTTTATTCTGGTTTAAATAAGCAATTGGGGAGTATATTTAAACGTATAGAATAAATTTAATCACAAAGATATTTCATCTTCGGATTGTCTATGAACTAATAGACTATAATTGACTATACAAATAACAAATTTAATTTAAATTTCGAAATGACAGATTTATTCCATTCATATAAAGTACCATTGAAATACTTGAGCTATTCTTGAAAATATGATCCTTGGCAAAAAAAAAAAAAAAAAAAAAAAAATCGCACATTTTTGACTGATAATTTATGCATCTATTGCATTGCAGCAAAATTTATGACTTTTCACTTGACTGACGAGAAAAATATGAATTGTTTCACAGTTTGTCAGTCGTTGTTAGGTCGTACAAACGCAGATAAAAACTTTCAAAAATGGTCAGAACTTTTCAGAATTGATCGACTATGCTTCCTTTTGTTCTCCAAATTGAAATCCAATTTCGAAAATCAATGCATTGAAAAACTATGAGATTTGGAGCGAATTATTCCATGAAAGGTCCCAAAGGATTCTATCAATAGAAAAACATATCGTGAGTTATGCATGAATCGAGTAAGAGAGAAACTTTTTCCTAGTTAATTCCGGTTTTCTCTAGCGTTGTTCATTAAAATACATTTTATCTAGTTAATTCGCATTTTGACTGATTTTGGATTTTGAATGTACCATTTATATATTTTCTTTCTCAAAGCATTTATCGAATTTAATATCAAATTTCATGAAACATGATGCAAATTCATAATAATTAATCACATATGATTTAGATTACTCTACTTAGCTAACACAGAAAAATATCAGCAAATTTACCCACTATGACTGCAAAACGTTCTACTATGGATTAGGATAAAAATTTACCCATTATGATTTCAAAACGTCTTACTATGGATAAGGGCATTAACCATTATTAAATAAAAGATTGGTTCGAAAATTTTTCAAAAAATGCGGTTTTAGCTGTCGAAATTGAATGATTTTCATTCCACGTCAATGTGTGTTGCTATAATTGATAATTCTTTGATCGGATGATTAACTCCAAAGTTTTTTTTTCCATCATATGATAAATTCCACACGGACGTTAGTATTAATATGTTTAGGTTTAAGTTTCGAGATCCGATTCCACAGAAGAACTGTCGTGCATGCGGGCCTGGCTCGCGTTAAATTCGGCGGGGCCAAACGTCCTGTGGTGGTGTGGAAACTTACTCTCGGCTCAGGATTACGAGGTCTGTCCCAAAATAGCCCTAATGTTACTTTAAAACGGGAAGTTAATCTAATCAAAATTCAATTTCAAGTAGGAAACTATTTTTTTTCTTAAAATTATAATAAATTAATGTTATTCTTATATCGGATGAAAAAAGTCTTTTGAATTCCAGCCACAGATTTGTCAAAAAGTCATGAAAAAGTTAAGAGAATTCAGCTCATTATAGAAGTTGTTATAATAAAAATAAATTTTCTGATATTGAATTTTAAAAAAATGTTTTTTCTTCCTTTCTTATATTTAAATATGCTCCGAATAATTGATAAAGAAAGGGATGGTATCTCATTTTACTCTTATTATTAAAATAAAAAGTTAAAAAGTTATCAGAATTCAGCTCAATATAGAAGTTGTTATAATAAAAACGATTTTTCTTCTATTGGATGAAAAGCAAATTGTTTTCTTCCTTTCTTAGATTTGAATATGTGCCGAACAACTGATAAAGAAAAGGATAGTATCTCAATATGCTCTTATTATTACAATAAACAATCAAAAGGTAATGGAAAAGTTAAGAGAATTCAACTCAATATAGTTGTTGATACGCTCATACAAGACGTGTTCAAATGAAAAGGTACGAAACATGTAACAACGTAACCGTTAACGTATGTGCCTACGCCGCTATGGGTGAATGTAGCGAGACACCTAGGGGTGCAACGGGAGTCTCCGGCGTAGAAAAAAGTGTGCACGGGCTCATGCATGAGCAAGAGAGAGCAGTCCAATTGAATTAGTACATGTGAAGACAGGATGGCTTTTACAATAACTCCGATGTGTACTTTCAGACACCCCGAAGACTAAGCAGGTTCTTTAAGACAAAAAGACAGGGTCTACACTCAGAGGGTATGGTTTTGCTCCATGATAATGGGCGTTCACACATGCGGAACTGACAAGTTCAAGTGGGAGCGGATCGAACATTTACCCTACAACCCGGACTTGTCTCTCTGCGATTTTCAAGTGTTTGTTCTCCTGAAAAAGCATCTAAAAGGGAAGAGCTGCTACTCGGGTGGTGAACTCAAAGCAGCTGTGAAGGAATGAGTTTCATTACGGCCACATGAATTCTGGAAATAGGGATTAATAATTGTCGTTAATCAATGCAATTGCTGTACTCAAGCCTATGCTGTCTACTTGAATAAAGTCTTCTTTTTTACCCATTTTGTCTTTTCATATCTTTTCATTTGAACACCTCTTATAAAAGTTTATCCATTCAACATCAAGAAAATAAAATAATTTCACATAGTTTGGTTTTGAGCTAAGCAATTTTTTTCTGATAGTGGAAGTAAACAAATTAACTAAATTTTTTATCTAAAACTTATGTAATAAAAATCTGTCTTAAAAAAGTCTTTCTTAAATCTTAAAAAGTTTCCGTTACATTTACTAACCTCAATCTTTCTTCTTAAGTTTTCTGTTACAATATAACATTTCTTCTATCACTAGATGATTAAAAATAGCACCTAGAAATGAAATCGGGATTTCGTAAGCTGCAGCCATTTTTTATGATTTTGGACGTGGGAGTTGGTCAAGCTGTGTTTTGAGAATTTTTTTCCTACATGTAACTAATCTTCCGAAGAGAAAGTACGAAAAGAACGATCAGATAGCTCTCATCAACAGTAGGGGAAAATAAAATCTTGTGGTAAGCACTTTAAAAAAATGTGGAGATTTTTTTATTAATTAGTATGAATTATTAATTTTAAGATTAATCAATTAAAATGATATAGTTCTATTTTGGCAAGTGATTAAGAGTTCACAAATACATTTGAACACGAGTTGCCAACAAACAAAATATTTTGGAATCTTTATCGATGACAATTTTTCTCGAAAATATTTTATAACTTAATTACTTTATATAAAGGGGTGTTTAGTAAGTAAAAAAGTATGGAACGACACTGTGAGCATAAATGAAGACTTAATTCAAAGATGCACCGTCGGCATGAATACAACAATTTCATTGATAAACGAGCAGAAGAATTCCTTGTTCCTAGAATTTCTGTGGCGGTAACGAGACCCAATCCTACCCGATGTCCGCAAGTTCACCGTCCAAGTTAAGCACTTCCTTTTCAGATGTTTTTCAGAGGATCAAACGCATAAAAATCTCAGGATGGCATGTCTGGGCTGTAGGATTGATGATCGATCTGCTCCCATTTGAACTTGGCCTATTCCACGTTTATGACGCTGGACATGTCTGCACGTTTATTATCATGGAGAAAACCATGACCTCCTTGAGTTGTCCAGGTTTTTTTTTCTTGATGGACTTGCGTAGTCTTCTGAGTGTCTCACAGCACACATCAGTGTTCAGAAAATACATCTGAAAGGGAAGGACTTCAACTTGGACAGCGAACTCAAGGACTCTGTGAAGGACTAGAGTTTTGTCACGGCTATAGGAATTGTGGGAACAAGGAATGTTTCGGCTCATTAATCAATCGGATCGTTGTGCTCAGGCGTATAGTATGTACTTTGAATAAAATCTTCATTCATATTCCCAAAGTCGTTTTTTACCTTTTCATTTAACTGCTCTTTGTATTATCAAATCTTGTAAACATAGCAAATACATTAATAGGTTATTAAAATACTTACGCGTTATTTAATTAATAAAGAGAATTTTACATATACATCGGTCTCTTTGAATTCAGAATTGAAATTTGAAATAGGTGTAGGCTATTTTTTTATAATGAAAGAGTTAAATGTATCTTCTGATGAAAAATAGGTGCATTTTTAATTAATTTTCATTATTAATGGAATAAAAGAAATTTAACTGAAAAAAATTAAGAGTCTAAAATATCTCTTTTGATAGTACAGAAATCAATATTTCTTTATATCCTTATAGCTCTTATTTTTATTGAATCGTATTATTTTTATTTTCTAATATTTAGCTTTTTACATCCTTTTTGTTTGACGCTTTTGTTGTATACAAGTTTTGAAATTTTTGGCAATGTTTTCAGTCTGAAATCCCTCAAGCAAAATATGAAACCAGTGTCTCTATTTTTCTCATTAAATTTTTAAACAAAATATCTTTCGCACTTCTCTTTTTCGATGAAAATAGTTTTCCCTCATTCATCTTGGTCTTTGAATGAGATGAAACCAATGATTAAATGCAAACTTCCTTTTTTTTTAAAGTTACCGTTTGTGAGGTGGGAATATATATAAAAAAAAGCATGAAAGAAAATACACGACAAAACATGAAAGAAAAATATGAAGACTCACTCTACTTTCATTACCAAAGGAATGAGTTTAAAAGTGACGAAAAAGTTGGAACGAGTTTGCTTTCTGCCGTCATGAAATTTTGATGGTGTCTTGAAATTTTATTCCGTTTTCTCTCCGAACCTCAACAAAACAAAATAAAGTCATCTATTTCGGTTTTAGATAAAAGTTTATTTTTTTTCTTTCTGATATAAAATGTAAATTAATTCAATAGTTGGTTTGAGAAAATATGTGAAACATTCACGGTTAGATAAGCCTTGTAGTTATGGTGAACGACTCAGAACGAAAATCGAAAAGAATAATAGATCTGACATAAAAGGAAATAACTTTTGGCAGAATGAAAAGAAGTTACAAAGATTATTCATTATTCTAACATATATTTTTTTTCTACTTTATTATCGAACACTATGGATAAATCAAAATAAAACTTTTTTCTTTTATTTATTCGAGAAAATGTTCTAATAACGCAATATATTATCCAAATACCAAATATTGTAATATCAAATATGTACATCATAAAATAAATTCAAAATCGATACAAAATAGAATCTGGATTTTCTAAAAACAATACATTAAATCCTAATTTATTAATGCAAAAAAGTTCAGATATTCAATTTTTGCGCATTGATTTTGGAAATTGCTTAATGGTATTAAAGACTAAATTCATTTAAAGAAACTCTAGTTTTTTTAAAAAAGTCTTATATATCAACTCAACATATCAGGCTATCTGATCAAGCAGCATATAAACTTAAATGCACCAATATTAAAAATTCAAAGAAACAACAAAACAGTTGAATTAAATTTTCCGAAGAAATTACTTAATTAAAAATATTCCAAATTTCGTTTAAATCTCTATATTATGAATCGTTTCCTACTCTTGATAAAAGTATAATGTTAATAACTATAATTTAAAAAAAAATTTAATAGATGAAACCTAAATCTTCATGTAAATATTTCTGCAACGGAGATTTTGAACAGGAATAAAATATTTTAACTTAAGACTAATACTTTATGATACTTTTTTTTCTTCTATACAGCCGACCACCCAGCCACCATTGAACGTAGAAGTATTGACAGAATTTGTTGTGGTCGACTGCTGAATAAGTATTGTCCAACCTTACATTGACCGATCAGTCAAACTAATATTCCTTTAAAGGTAGTATTACATGATACTAATTAGTACAACATCTATTGTAGTATCACTGGTTTAGGTTCTTGAAATAAGTTTAAAATTTAGAAGAACTTGAAATCAAAGCTGTTGAAAATTTCTGTTTTTTTATTGACGGAATTTTTTAAATCCAAATAAAATATTTTAAAAAACTTCTATTATACACAATTCGAACTATCAGTTAACTTATTGTCAATAGCAATCCAAACAATTTGTGAAGGAATTTTGAACAGTAAATAAGCAGCAATTTTTGATTGGTTAAAAATTATAATTTTACTGCACATACACTGTATTAAGACAATGCGAGATGTTTAGCGAAATTTAAAGGAGTGAAACAGGAAAAAGAAAAGTATTTAATTAAGATTTATTTTATTATAATTATATTGAAAAATATTTTAAAAATATTTTAAAAAATTGTTTAATTCCGTTCAAAATGATAAAAAATTTGAATAATTATTTTAAATGTGATAAAAATTGAGACTTTCTGAGAATAATGTTATAAATCTGCCTTTTTTTCCATATCGTGACCATAAATTTAAATTGCTATTTACAATGTTTAGCTATATTTTGAGCGTAATTCTTCTAAAATTTACTTTGCATTTATAAGAAAAAATGTGGACTGTCGTAATTATTAGATAAATATCTTTCTTGCAATAAATCACTTCATTTTAATTATAAATGAAGATGTGAACGATAATATGGGCGTAATTACGTAGCGTATTCATATTAAATATTTTTATTTCCTTGCTTTCAATAGTTGATGTGATATGTCATAGTTTAAATCTTCTGATGCAATTTTTTTAGTATGATAAGTACTTGACCTTTTGATGACAAGCACTGGAATATATATAAAAAAAGGTTTCTAAGAAATTATTCAGTTATTTTAATATTTGAATTTTATTATTAAAAAGCACTTTATTTTCTTATCATTACAAGTATCGTCGATTACGAATCAGATAGTTTAATATAAAACCTAATACGTAATGAATGTTTTTCAGTATTACGAATGTAAAATAATAAAATATTTTCCATACTTAATTAAATACTATGCTTTTTCATTTTTAATGTAAATAAAATTTCTTTACAAGATTTAAATATATTCTTTATATGTTTTAATTGAAAAACAGTTAATTTTATTTAAAAATCCTTTTATTGTTTTTTGATAAATTGACTTTCCTATCCTTTTCCTTTATCTTCATTTTTAATGAGAAGAAACACATTATTAAATATGTATTTCTGACTTGAAATTCGCTCTTCTCTGATGGAAATAAACTTTTAGTAGCTTATCGAAAAAAAAAAAAGAAAAAAAAGATGGAGCTTTTCGCTCTAATGATCAAAGAAATGAGTTAAAATATGATGAAAAAGTGAAAATGAGTCTACCTCTTCCCATCTTGGAATTTAAAAATATGTCTAGGAATGCCATTTAGTTTTATTTTGTCAATCTACATAAAATAAAAAAAATCATTTAGAGATTGATTGACTTCAGAATTCGAAAGAAATTTTTTTAGAAAAAGATAATAATTACATATATCAGTAAATCTTACTAAATTTGAACAATAAAAATCATACATAAATGAACTTTGTAGTAAAAGGATTAGCAAAGTAGAAGAACTGATAAATGTTTTACAGTGATTAATAGAGGGATTTTAAATTATTTTATAATTTTAATAATAACTTCTCTGTTTTACGTTTATGATTAATCATTCTATCATATAACCTAATTTTAATTTACATTTCAATGAAGAAGCATGAAAATATGTTACTTGAAACGAAAGCATCATTTTGAATTGAATCTTACAAATTGAAAACAATTTTTCCTTTTCAAAATATATAATAAATTTTATGATTTTTACAAATTTATCTATCCAATTTATATTTTAATAGAAGA
The DNA here is from genome assembly GCA_026543055.1 of Argiope trifasciata. Classification (NCBI taxonomy): domain Eukaryota; kingdom Metazoa; phylum Arthropoda; class Arachnida; order Araneae; family Araneidae; genus Argiope; species Argiope trifasciata. The sequence goes on from JAPMOQ010056715.1 coordinate 669,980, forward strand.
GAATATATCTTAGTTTACAAGTTAAAAGTTTTATTTTATTTTATTCTATTTTAGAAAGATTTTGAAATATAAAAGTTTATTCCACTCAACAAAAGATAAAAGTTACGAAGATTTGGATCCAAACATCACATTTAATAAATAATTTTTGCCCTAAAATTATTACATCATTTTAAGTATAAAACATTTATATTTCATACTGTTGTCTTTTCCTTTATATTGCACCTATGATCATGTAATGATAAGGAAAGGAAATAATAAACTCAAAGAATTTATACAATCTAGAACTATTTTTAAATGTCTCATTTTAAATCATTAATACAAGCTAGAACTACTCTTTAAATGCCTCATTTTGAATTATTTATACAATCTAGAGCTATTTCTTAAATACCTCATTTTGAATCATTTATATAATTCAGAACTACTTTTTAAATGTGTCATTCTGAAAAAAAAGCGTTTTCGCAGAATCAATCTATATTGCGATGTTCATAATACATCGTTATCGTTAAAAATCCGGCAAAGGAAGGAATTATTTTATTTTAAAATATTACCTAATAAAGCAAATGGACCTTTTTATTACATATTTCTAAAATTAATTATGAAACGGCTTGTAAGAAATATGCTATTGAACTTTAAACTACAAACATAAGGGTAAACATTTATTCTAGATTATACAAGTCGTAATTTAAGTTCTTTTATTAATTAAAACTCATAATAACTAATCAAAAATTAAAAGGCCGCAATTGAAACACTCGGATTTATTTTCTTTATTGAATATAGCTATTCTAAAAGAAAGGGGAAAGCTAAGGATCTAGATAATAATTATAATATGATAAAAGAAGATAATTATAATATGATAAAAAGATCTTTGGAACCATTTTTTATAATTATTGGTTTCTTAAAAAAATAACTCTGAAATTTTAATTATTTTAAACGATTTCATTGAAAACTATTTAAATAAATACGTTAAAGAACTAAATTTAAGCGAGGATAAAATTTATATTTAAATTCTTTTCTTTTGCAACTGAATTAAATTCATTTTCATTTAGTTTCTGGATAACGTTTCTCAAACAAATACTCATTGATTAATTTTCGAATTTAAAAAAAAAATCTAATTCCAAAATTTAATGGTTATTTTTTCAAACGTCAAACTCTTACCATTTCTGAAAGGTTCTTATCTTGATAGTTTAAAATAGATTATAAGCATGTCAATTTATTTTCTGTTCATATCTTGAAGGATCAGAAACGCAAAATATCAGTAGAAAATAAATTGAAGGAATCAATTTATTTTCAACTTATATCTTTAAAATCACGCAACGTTTTTATTTCAGTTATACAATATATTTCAAAAACAAGATTTCATCGAGTGGAAAAGAACTTACATTTCAAAAAGAATTAGCAAATACAGTACGATAAAAAAATCTTCTGTAATTTCATATTCCATTTCGTATTAAATAGTAAATAAAATTGGAAATTTGAGTCATTCAAATTTAATTAATATATTTTACATTTTTAAATAATAAAAATTCAAAATATCATGAATCATTATTTTAGGAGAGAACTTGCTCTCTTCTAATTCTTGCATTAATTTAGGAGAGAAAGTGGCTTACATCGGGGGCAGTTCATGCCAATGTTTCTTAATCTAAATGATGTAAACATTTTCAGATTTCAAAAATGTTTTCCAATGATTTTTTTGCTGTTATATTTTTGAAAAAACCAGGCAATCAAAGGTCAATTACCTTTTCATTTTTTAAATAAGCAAGGAGAAACGAGAAATGAGTTTTTAT
>JAPMOQ010056715.1:676763-698004 GCA_026543055.1 Argiope trifasciata
TTTTCATTTTTTAAATAAGCAAGGAGAAACGAGAAATGAGTTTTTATATAGCATAATAAAAAATGGATATTTATTCTTGTAAAATATATATTATTTTACACAGATATCAGAATGCATGCCTTAAATATTTATAATAATTAAATATTCTCTTTTATTATTGTGGGGGTCGTGATGACCAATAAATAATAAGTCCAGATGATATTTTAGAATTTAATGGATGACAGTGAAAGGTTAATGGTGAACTAATAATGATGACTAATTTACAGGACGGAATGGATCAAGTCCGTCTTATAACATGCAGGTTCGTCTTATAGAAATTCGTTGTAATTTGGTCTTCGTCTTTTCACAACGTCTTCGATTATTTTAGTACGTCATAATCATCTTGCCTCGTCCAGATATGAACTGAACTTGACTCATGTTTTCTCCACCAGAGGGCGGCTTAATGGCAGGAAATGTGGTGACAGGCGTCATTCAGTGACGGGAAGTGATATAACTGGCACTACATTATCATACATTAAATTAAATATTTATACTTGTTACCGTGCATTAAATAATTTATTTTCACGTGAACATAATATTGGTAAAAAATATATAATTCAAAACAGTTGCTCAAATGCCTGTTTTAAATATTTATAATTATTGTTATGCATTAAGATAAGCATTAAAGGTATTTTTCAATATGTTAATCTTTTATTCACTCCATAAATTTAATAATAAACAAGTAATGCAAATTTTTAAATGTAATTCCTACTTAGGTCAAAAAAGAAATTTTTTATTTTAGTTGCTTTTTATTGAATAATTATCAAAAAAATAATAAAATATCAAAAAATTATTGATTTTCGCAAGAATTGAACTCGCACCTGAAAAATACTGAAAAACCTTTCTCGCTACCGACAGAGCTACCACCTGTTGGCTTTAGGTTTCATTACAAACTGCATTTAATACATATATTTAATGTATTAAAAATTAATTAAATGTAATTAATGAGTTAATATTTGAAAAAAAAAAAACTGTATTGACATTATGTGTAATCCACTATAAGTTTGAAAAATGTATTTGAACTTGAATGGATGAATAAAAAATGTTTTGGAAATTTGAACAAGATATATAAATATAACATTAGACGTGCGGAAAACTACCATTGCTTATTCGGTCTGTCATTCTTTAAATGGTAGAAAAATATAGTTTATACAAAGGTGAAATTATTCTACAATACTGGGCTTCATTCTTTAAAAATGTGTTTCTTATAGTTTTTCAATTTTAAAATGAAATACTCCTCACACTTTTTATGGTGTTGTGTTGTGACTTATGGCATTTTACAAGCCCAATGATTAAAGACGAGCGAGCGTCTCTTCTTCTTTCAATAGTGCCAACTAGGGCCAAGAGTAAGACTTAACTATTTCATTGATCACATTCGCTTGCACAGCCTTCTTTTGCAGGGAGGGGGGCACATTCCCTCACCTCACAGATAGAATACAGAAGAACAACATGCCGGAACCCGGACTCGAACACGGGAGGCTCAGAATATAGAGAAGATGCTCTACACACTTTTTATATTTAATCTACAACAAAAGGCAAAAAGTTTGATTTTCGAGAATCTGGATTTTAAATTCAATTGATTTAAAACTTCGTTCAAAACACTTTTGTAATGCTAAAATATTTTAAAAAATGCGTTAGTTTATATGCTATTATATTTTATTTGTAGATTTAAATTTTAATCTGGAAGCATGACAATTTTCATATTTGTCTCATAAATATTGAAAAATGAATAACTTGTTAATTAACTTTAAATAACAGAGTGTTCCAAATTCGTATTACTATCACTCAGTCTTTTTCAAAATAATTTAATCTAATACTATAATACGAGGAATGGTTGCCAAGTCGAAAATCGCCCCAGAATTAATAAACTCCGGTAAACTTGGGGGTCTGAGGTTTTTGGCCACTAGGAATCGATTGGCGCCGGTTTTGAAGCGCTACGGTCGAGCAGTTCGGAGTTACAGATAGGATATTTTCAAACTTTATTAGTTCGCCATAATGGCTACTTAAATTTTCAAGCGGTAACGTGCTGCCATCTATAGCCAATATGACGAACTAATAAAGTTTTATGTTTATGCTGTTATAGGTTTATAATATGTTTCTTATGTATGTATATATGTTTGGTTTTTCTAAATAAATTTGTCAAAAATATTGAACTTCAACACATTTCAATCTTTACCTTTACTTTACCTTTGTATAGAATAGTTCCCTTTCCAAACTCTAACTTTGTTAGAATAGTTTACAATGGTGCACTTTAACCGGTTATCTTTTGACCAATGGTTTCACAAATTTTCTTATGGCATGTATTGTTTTGATAAATCACAATTGAAAATTTAAATCTTCGAGTTAGCTTCGATACCTGTTTCCTCCGAGCGGAGCTCGGTCAGCCGCTGGTTAACTTTAAATAACAGAGTGTTCCAAATTCGTATTACTATCCCTCAGTCTTTTTCAAAATAATTTAATATAATTTAATAATTAATTTTAACTTTATTTCACTTCTGCACCTCTTTTGAAGTATGAAAAGTAACAAGTAACGTGGCTTTATACAAACAATCAACATATTAATAAATTATTTTTCATTAAAAGAGAACTATTAATTAAATTTTTTATTTAATTTATGAGTTAATTAATATTTTAATCCTTGCATCTATATTTATTAAAGGTTAACAATGCACGGTTTTGACAGAAAAATATTAATCTTGCTAAATAGATTTAATAATTGAACATATAATTAATTAAATGTTGATATTTATTCATACATTTGTAATAAACAAATGAGAATTTTGATAATATTTTTATTGAGTTTTGGAAATTTCATCTTAAAGGATTTAACTTCTCGCATTAGCATAATTAATAAAACTTGCACTATTTCTGTAAGATAAACAAGTTTTTTTTTTTGTTTCATTATTAAATAAATTCATTATTGAAAAACGTTTTTCTTTGTTGAAGAGAAATTCCATCTTTAAGTAATCCTTAATTTATTCTCCGAATTACCAATTCTAATACTTGAATTTGTGTTACTTCTCCCATACACAAAAAAATATTCAATAATCCTGATTCCAAACAGTTTTAGCAAATGTACAAAAAAAAGTATTAGAACTAATATCAAGATAAGATAAACAAGCAATAAGTGTTAATCAGTAAAAATTATAGCCATTAATTTAACCAATCAACTCTTTTAATCATGGCCTGAATTGTCTATAAGAAACGACTTTTAACCAATAAACATGAAAACATTTGCTCGTGTATATAAATAAAAATGAATGTTTGTTTATATGTCTCTTATGCCTTCCTAAACCGTTCATCCGATTGCGATGAAACTTGGTTATCTTATTTCTTACATCTACGGCACGGTTATAGACATAGTACAATGATCTAAAATAAAAATTTGGATCACAACCGCATCTATTTATCAAGGATAAATCTCCAAATAACTCTCGGAGAAGCACAATAGATTCTGTATAAATGCTATATCTAAGTTAAAGGTTGATATTTTTTAGCTATTGCACGCGAATGACATGCTAGTCACTCTCAGAGATAAAAACTTCACTATAGATTACGCGAGAAAATTTTGGGGAGACCAATCCTGGGTGTTTTCAATTTTTATTAAATGTTAGCGTTTTTCGTAGTAACTTCCAAAAATATTGTAGTGCAAATAATCTTGCACCATTTTAATTTTAAAAAAATTATCTTTTCAACTATATTAACGATTTCATGGTATAAATATATTTTCTATGTTTAATGACTTTTGAAAGAAAATGTTTTGGTGGCATTTTCTAAAGTTAAAAGAATTCGTTTAAATTCCTAATGAATAATTAACAAATCAAGAGATACAATACATAGTTTCTTTCATTACCGTTCTGAAAGAATACCACCTTTACAATTCAAAAAGAATACACAACTCTAAAAAATAAAAAAAGGATTTTTTTTTCGTATTTTATGTACTGTCATACCATTCATACTATTTCGATAAAACATTGCCAAACTATTAATTGAATTGCACCTAATATTATTTTTTCGGCCGCATCAACGCGCCGTCGGGTACCATCTAGTTGGAAATAATAGAAACGAAGAACAAATCTTATTGTCTTGCTCTTTCAGCTTGTAAATCTTGGATTGATCGCCAAAAGTACTTTTTAAGGAACTATTGATTAATTGACTTTCTTTACGTTGCACGTGCTAATTGTACTAATATATACACTGAAATGACAAAAGTCATGGGATAGCAATATGCAAATATACAGATGGCAGTAGTATCGCAGCGAAAAAGTATAAATGCGCTGTTCGTTTTCCAGAGCTTTCATTTGTGTTCAAGTTATTCATGTGAACAGGTTTTTCGTGATTTATGGCGGCGCGACGAGAATTAACAGACTTTGAACGTGGAATATTAGTTGGAGCTAGACGCATGGGTCATTCCATTGCGGATATCGTTAGTGAATTCAACATTCCGAGATCCACAGTATCAAGAGTGTGCCAAGAGTATGAAATTTCAGGCATCACATCCCACCATGGACAGCGCAGTGGGAGACCACCTGCACTTAACGACCGAGACCTCCGACGTCTGTGTAGAATGGTCAATGTTAATAGACACGCAACACTTCGTCAAATAACTGCAGGAATCAATGTGGGACGTACGAGGGACGTGTCCGATAGGACTGTGCGGCGAAATTTGTCTTCCTTGGGCTATGACAGCAGAAGACCGACTCGAGTGCCTTTACTGACAGCACGACATCGCCTGCAGCGACTCTCCTGGGGTCGTGAGCATATCAACTGGTCCCTAGACCAGTGGAAAACCGTAGCGTGGTCAGATGAGTCACGATTTCAGTTGTTACGAGCTGATGGTAGAGTTCGAGTGTGGCGTAGACCCCACGAAGCCATGGACCCAAACTGTCAGCAAGGCACTGTTCAAGCTGGTGGTGGCTGCATAATGGTGTGGGCTGTTTTTACATGGCATGGACTCGGTCCTCTGGTGCAACTGAACCGATCATTGACTGGAAATGGTTATGTTCAGCTGCTTGCAGATCACTTGCAGCCATTCATGGACTTCACGTACCCACACAACGATGGGATTTTTATGGATGACAATGCGCCATGTCATCGGGCCAGAACTGTTCGTGATTGGTTTGAAGAACATTCCGGACAATTCCAGTGCATGATCTGGCCACCTAGATCGTCCGATATGAATCCCATCGAGCATTTATGGGACATCATCGAAAGGTCCGTTCGTGCCCAAACTCCTGCACCATCCACACTTTCACAATTATGGACGTCTATACAGACAGCATGGCTCAATATTCCTGCAGAGGACTTCCAACGACTTGTGGACTCCACGACACGTCGAGTTGTTGCACTTCGCCGGGCAAAAGGAGGACCGACACGATATTAACAGTCATCCCATGACTTTTATCACTTCAGTGTATTTCACACAGTACAATTACACATGGTGCCATTATACAACGGTTATGCATATTGGTAAGCTAGGGAATAGATCTAAATACTTTTTGAACAATAGTAAAATACGAACATAACACTTCAACAAGCTTCAAAGCACTTTCACATAGACATTTAATCTACGATGTTGGCTTAGATTTAATATGCATCAGGCTCTTATGTAGGGCATCAGTCAAATCATATTTCAAATCAACAATCCTTTTGTCCGAAATCATGGTTTCAACCTCCATGCTGTCATCATGTCCAAATAAATAAATGAATATGAATTAGTTTTATGTAAATTACTCTAAATGGTCGAACAGAAATAAAGTATCAATTTAGAATATTTTGATTGGATAGGAGATGTTTAAGATATTTTAAAACAAGTGAACCGATACGTGTTTAGACCTTTTGAATTATTTTGAAATCGAATTTTGTGATATGTTTGATGGGATGTTTTAGATGATATTGGTCTCTTGAGTGAATGCTTTCCTTTTTATTAGTAAGTGGTTTTTATTGAAATTTTCTTAAAACTTGGAAAATTAAAAAAGTTTTTGAATTGCGTGCATATTTTTTTCACTTTAAGATAGCTGTCATTGTTTATGTTTAGTATATCGATGTGTAACGTCTGAATTAAATATGGGTTTGGGGCTGTTTCTAATCCATATCTTTACAATTTTAATATTTAATACCCAGAGAGGCGTTCTTAATGAAATCTAAAAATGAATTCGAATTCAAAATGAACTTTAAGTTTTTAAATGAGACGAAACGAAAAGCGATATTCCTTGCTTTGATGCATTTCTTATGCCTTGGGATAAAATAATTCTATACAAGGAACAAACTTGTCGGTTAAAATATCTTTCTCAGTGCACTCTGCTCTTCATTTAAAATATTTGTTTTAAAAACTTGACGATTTTTATCCAAGTTCTTGGTCGAAAAGGAAATGTTGGTTTTAAAACTTACTTTATGAACTGTAGAAAATCTCGCTTGAATATATTCAAATCTAAAACTGCCTGCTATTACTGACTTAATTTTAATTCTAATATTTGTCACCAGTTTTTAAAATCTTTAAAGGCAGTAATAGTTAATGAAAATGGTTAAATGAAATGCATTTACACCTTTCGAGTATAATGAATTTCATTGTAATAGTAAAATTAAAGCAAACCGATAGATTGCAACATAAGACAAACTCCAAACCAACTGTAAGTAGTTAAATATGCACTGGAATGGGTCGCTTTGTGCATAAAAAATGTCAAAGTACTCGCACCAATTTCGCAATATTTTACTCAATTATGTTAACTGAAGTTTTATACAATAATGAATTAATCAAAACTAATAACTAAATGTTTGCAATCAGGAGTAGTAGAATCTATTCGTTAAAGTATGGTAGACCCTTAACACAAATTTGGGTTTATCGTAACAAAAGGCGGGGAAGGGGTTCCAAAATTAACAATTGCAATTTTAATAATGTATTGATATTAAATTGGCTTGATCGGTTGTGTAATTAGCGAGCCAAATATTGCTGAATTATGGTTATTTGTATCAGTTGCTTCTTGTCTTGTTCTGAATAACTTGTTTAAATCGATTCAGAGGAATCGACTTTAAAATTTGAATACTCGTACGTTTATTGCTTGTTGGAACTAACTGTATTTAAAAAAACATCAATGAAAATATATTGACGTAAAACGTGTTAACTCAACTGAATACAGTAATGAAACGTTCACCAAAAAGCAAATGGTTTAAAGTAAATTAACCTTTTGTACTCGGATGGTAGTTCTCGCTAGACGTTCAAGATGGTGCATCATTTTGTCGTTTCATTTAATTCTGATTGTTAAAAATACCTGTTGAGTAGCAAGAATATGGAAATTAACCAAATGGAAAATTTAATTCAACATTATATAATTTTCGGAGCTATGCAAAGTGAATTATGCATCGCATTACTTTTCCTAGTGCAAAGGGTTAAGCAACACAAGTCAACATGATTTACTAATCAGAGGGCAGTTTTATTGACTTAACATCACAAATCTTTAGATTTGAATGTTTTTCTTAAATGATCTGTTAAATAAGATCAATCGGTGGTAAATTGAACTATAAAATGTACTATATAAAGACTTAATCTCTTAATCATATCAACGAACATTAAATGTTGACTGCACTTTTTCAATTTTCCTCGTTTTTTAGACTGACTTTAAATCATTTTTTGTTCTTAAGTAACTAGAGCACATTAACAGATGATTTTGAAATGTTGAAACGCGTATATCAAGGGTTTTTACCAAACAGTATTAATACTGCTTTGACAAGCGAAAAACCGGGGAAAGCTAGTGTATTAAAATTAATGTGAATTTTCTTTATTCGAAGAATATTCTGAAATCATTGAGATATGAAATAAGAGTTTATATTTATCCTCTTCACTAGGGGAGAAAATTATTTGATTAATTCACAAGATGGCAAGACTTATTTTATTGCCTTAAAAAATAAAATCGATATCAAATTTTCTTCAATAAATATCTTCACTGACTGATGAGGTCAGGTAATGTCAGTGGATACTTTTTCGTTATACGGCAGCAAGATGTCTCAAATGCGAGCTAAACTCGAATGTAATTTTGCATTTTGGACACTCTTTGGCAATTTTTCACTTTTCCGGCTAACGATTATTTGGAGATCATTTCGTTGCGTCCACATAACGGAAAAATACCCGTTAATGATGCAAATTCTAGAAAGGTGTTTGAGAGGAGCGTACGCGCTTCAAAGGTTTAAAAATTTCTTATACTTTGTCTTTATTACAGGAAACTTTCAATATATCTCTGCGCACAAGCTAGCACTTACTTAGAATGGATTCCTGACTTCTGCTTATTTGTATCATCGATGTTTAACTATGCAATTATACTATGCAATAACGAAGAAAGCCGAGTCTTTCAAACTACGGGCTCATCCTGGGCAGATTATTTCGTATTCCTCCAGAGGTAAGAAACAAATATTGTTTTATTAAGATGAATTAAAATTTCTCAGGATTTAAGAAATCGGGATCTTAAAATGTCTTCAATTCTTCTCAAATTTTGCAGTGAATATTTTTAGCATCGAACGATTGGTAAACTTTCTATATAAAATTTGTTTGGAATATCCTCTTACTGTTAATAAATTATTAAATTTGAAACCCCGATCTTTAACTTAAGTTTGACTTTACTGCTAACTAAAGTGAATAGAAAATTTGGAAAGTAATTGGAATAAAAATATACATGCTATATTATAACTTTGATTAAATTTTCATTTGACAAAATTTTATCTTGAGGGTCATAAGAACTTGTGTTCCGATTATTGAAGCCATTGATTTCTTGGAAAATGCATATCGATAGTATACTGTAACGTTTAATATTCCAACAGCTTTTCGAAATTCGTTAGCATGGTTTTAATTAATCAGTTTGTTAAATTTTTGCTTTCAATTTACTATTCACTGGGGGCAATAAACTAAATTGGAGACAATCGTTCCAATTTCTTGCTCAATATGAAGACCCCCACTCTATTGAAATTCAGTAAAACCCTTAATATTCGAATTGAATTCATTTCACTATTTCCCATCTAGTATTTGAATTTTCCTTATGGGTGTTTTAACTGCGTTTAAAATTTTACCTCAGTAATATTCGAAATCTCCAACTTAACTACTCTTGCTTCTCGGATTTCTATTGCTTCATCCGGTTAAGCTCTTGGTCGTATCATGCCCGTTTTGCAAAATCTCTTGCATCTAAATGTGTTTGATAAAAAATTTTGCATCTTATCAGCACTCATTTGCAAGTTTCTTGCTTTACAGACTATTTACCAAGTATAGCTAAAAACTAGGAATGCGAGAGGAAGCATTATCCTCTGATGTATGTGTTGTCCACAATTACAGTTCAAGACTTCAATGGTAAGTTGCATTTAGTTTCAAATATCGGCATTTTTCAAAATTCTCTTTCCTATTACCGATTTTTGATGCTCAACGGTTTCAATGATAGTTGATTCCATAGACAAGGTATAATGAGCATGGTGTGAATTAAATATAATGGGTTAATTTCCCTTAAATGACTAATGAATGTTGGCTTTTTCACTTTCACTGAAAGCATGAAAAGGGTTTTTCATCTCTATTTCGATTTGAATGCAAGATCATATGCTCGAATAAACGCACTGGGTATGACACGAATGGGTTTTGCATGTACTTTCTAGAAAATTTTCAATGAATAAAGCGTGAAATCTCCATAAATATCAGCGGGAAAGTGTAGAGATCACTCTTTTAAGAACCTCATAGAGCTCTCCTTTAATTTCATGAAGTGTAATGTGGCGTTGCATATTCCCAAAAGCAACTCTTGCTTAGGTAAACTAGAGGGAAGGTTTCAGCGTTTTGGCCGGAGTGCTGGCTTCGTGCTTGTGAATATAGTACGTTAAATCTGACTTCATGAGCTTTAAGCCTCCCGTTAGTGTGACGTTGAAATTTCAAGATGGGATGTTAGATCCGTCGTTGCCTTGGTTAATTTGAACCACGATCAGAAGTCTGTCTTAAAGTAGTTTTGATCTAAATGGGGTATTAATATAGCCATCATTTTGACGTTTATTAAATTTTGATAACTCCTACAGAATGGTAAATGTAAATTAATATTTCAAATTCATTTCAAACTGCGCATTTGTTTTTAGAACCACAAACAAACCTTTGTACTAGGAATTATATATCGAATTTTTCTAGTACAGAGGGTAAATTTTGCTTCATTCAGAACCGGATAGTCAGAATGTTCTGTTTAGTATGTTTGTAATAGCATGTAAAAGATGTATATAGAACCACTTATTGGTTATCCGACTTAGAATTCAAAGCAAATATTGGTTAATGCATTAAATATTCGTAAATTAGTTGCGATAAGACCACTTAATGTAATTTTTTCACGCATTTCATCTCGTTGATACTTCTAAAACTCATTCAGACTTTCATTCAAGCAGTATTTATTAACTCGGTTCAGTGACAGATCATCAATATTTTTAAACCCTTCACATACTTTATTTTTAAAATTTTCATTGGGAGAAAAATTTTAAATCGAAAAGCGACATCTAGGTTTCTAAATTTTTATAATCAATTTAAATCTTGCTACTCTGTTGCTTCATCTACTTGTATCAGTTGTCCCAGGATGTTAATTTCTTCCCATTTCTTGGAAAAATTACTATCTTAAGGCTGCTGATAAGAACCAATTATCACATATTACACATAATTAAAGTAATTGAATCGATTCTTAGTATTAATTTAGATTTTTATTACGGCGTAGTGGTCAAATTATATTTGAAAACAAACTTTCAAAACGTTACTTCCATTGTATTTATCAAATTAAATTTGTTTTTCAGGACTCTTGATAATCTGTAGGCGAGTTTGAGCGAAAGAATCTAGATGCTGATGGTCTTTCCTAATCTTGTCAAATCTTTAACTCTTCAAAATCCAGGAGTTAACTAGCTGGATGGTAAAAACATCGGTTAAACTTGATTGGATGATTCTAGAAATCATGATGCATAAAATAAGCCAGAATGACTAAATTGTAACAAATGTAATTGTTACAAATGAACTAAATTATATGAATTCGTATGGATCTTCAGTAATCTGTTCCCAAATTTCCCGTTTCTGTAGCTGCAAGCTGATCAAAACTTCGCTTTAATTGAACCTATAGCAATCTGTCATTGAACGTCAGTTGGGGGAAGGAACTTCAATAGTGTTAAATGTGATTTTGGGCTCTTGAAGTTAAATTCTTAAATATTAACCTAAATTTTCCATAGCTTTTCATTTTCTGATATTTCGAATGAAACTGATGCGGATATTGAACGATTTACTTATAGAAAGGGACTAGTTAAAATTGTAAAATATCGAGATTTAAATTTTGGGACAAATTTATCAAGTTACATCTTCTCTGTGCATTTTAAAACTTACATTATTAGAGAGCTCATACTATATATGCTAGTTAACAGGTACTTCAGCTGTTGTAACGCCAAATTCTGATCCTAAGTTTAACGATTTCTCATAGATTTTATTTTGTACACATTCGATATGCAGGTAATTCAGCTGTGGTAACTCGATTTTCATTTTATGCACTGTATTGCAGTATTTAAGGTTATAATCTTAGATAGGAACGTGTAACTAGTGTCATATTCAGATGTTAATATCTAAAGCTATTTATCAATAATCAAGCTCTCCCCTAAGTTTCTTTTTCCTCAAACTGTTAAAACTTCAGTTCTTGGAGTGGTCTTAAAACTAACAGGACAAAATTTCCTCAAACTTTTATCCTGACAAACTGTAGCCTTGAAACTTAACGAACATTTAAAACGATGTTTAATACCCGAATTAAACAATTTTTCCCTTCTTGGATTGCAATCTTGTCTCTTAACAATGGGCCTTAAAATAAAGGCTTTGAGAATTCTGGTCTGTTAAAAATAAATTAAGGCTCCTCAAACCATTCATTTGGGACTACTATAAAATTCGTGTGCAAAATTTAATATAAAGACAAAGTTCAAATCGCAAGGCACGAATTTCAAACTCGTGACTTTTTAATACTTTTTATGGTACAAGGTTTATTTACAACTTCTGTATTCGCTTATTAAGCAGGATTAAATGAGAAGAATGTCTTTAAAATATATTTAAAGAAATTATATCCATTTGAAGTGAGAATTGGTTCGGGAAGTTTAACTTATCAACGGTTAGATGCCAATGTTGAGAGAGGAAATTACACCTGGCAAGTTTTCTACGAACTGGATCAAATAGGGCTGGGGGTATGGGTGGAATAGGGTAGCATGTTAAGGATATTCTGGTCCCTGTATACTTTCTGTCTAGGCTGTTTGGGACCGACAGTCTAAACGGAAAGTATTGGTCCCCAGGGAACCAGTACTTAACGTGTATGGGATTGGGTTGGTATCAATCGTGAGAAGTGGGAATGTAGAATCAACTGTATTGACAAAACGAGACAAGTGGGATGAAATAATCTTAAGATTATACAGCAGCTCTTGGCAGAGGGTTTTAAAATTGCGAAGTGTAATTTGTTCTCAAAACGTTGGTAGTGAATATTGAATTAAAATATGGCAGGTGGAAAATATTAAAAATTAAAATATGACAGGAAAGCAATTTTATTTCTTAAGCAGTAGTACAAACTTGTAGGTACTATAAGCTCTTATGGGGTGGGAATTAGCTGTACATTTGGCTATCCAGTAATTTACATCAGTAATGACTCGGTCTAAATAAAATTAGTTGCCTAATGAAGGTTTGAAGAGTCGTGAGAATGAGATTAAAATTCTAATTAATCTGTTCTTTTTAAGTTTGTGCTTAAATAGTTTTTCTAATTTGAGCAGTTTAATGTTGGAAGGCCAATTTAATTCGTAAGTGGACATTATAAAATTGTCAGATGTTTATTGTATAAATTGACAACCTAATTAGTAAGAACTTGTCTGAGCTAAAATTATCCTTCGAGATTATTAGAGCTAGAAATAACCATTCATTATACGGGTAACATTTATCGCTTATAAAAAAATACTTTGTATTTTTATTGACATGAATTTCTAATCTTGAATTTCATTAATTTAATTGCTTGATAATGGAGAAGTTGGTGCATGAAACAACCGAAGATTAAATTTGGAATGACTTCTATCTCTCTCTCTCTCTCTCTCTCTCTCGCGCGCGCGCGCTAATTTCATTGACGCATCTATTTTTTAAAAATTTTAAATGCCATTTTTGAAATTTTGTTTGTATTTAGCGTTCGTTTCATTCAAATGTACATTTTCGTTTATGACCAATTGATTTGTTACGGTATGTTCTATAATACGTTTTCAAAACTGGAATAGATTTGTTTTGTGACATAAAAGCTTGATTCTTTTTGAAAACTTTCCTATATTCAAGAAATCTGCATCGAATGTTCTCTGGTTTATAGACATGGTATATAAATTAGTTTCAAAGCTAATACAACGGCAAATGTTTTCAGTGGATTTGATTTTTCGTTAAATTTTGAAGTTCCTTTACCCCTTTAAAGATTGTGTTATATTAAGCTTACATTTTAGTGAATTTGAATATTTACTGCTCTATAACATTTGGAATCTATTGTGAACTGTCAAATGCTTAAGATTTTATATTGTCAGTGCCATTGTATTAAGACTTTTTAGTGAACTAATGATTAAAATTTTCTAAGAGTAAAGGTTAAATATTTCTTATGTTTTAACTAGTATGTCTTGTGTACTCTGGTATAACCTAATTTACATAAATCTAAAGGCTGGACAGTGTATAGTACTCAATCGCTTTAATCGTATCCTAAAACTCGAATGCGATAGTTATTATAAAAGTAAATATCAAATTGTTAAACCAACGATATTTATGAGGTTAATGCAAGCGGTAAATTGGAAACTAGCAAG
Source organism: Argiope trifasciata (assembly GCA_026543055.1). NCBI lineage: Eukaryota > Metazoa > Arthropoda > Arachnida > Araneae > Araneidae > Argiope > Argiope trifasciata. The sequence goes on from JAPMOQ010056715.1 coordinate 690,618, forward strand.
TTCGAACTCTAAGAAAAAGAAATTCTTTGCAATTCTTGAAATTTGAGAAACATTTTAAACTTCAAATTCCATTTTCCTAAATCTAAAACCAAGAGATAAAGTAACCACTTTAGGAATAAGTAGCTATTCTTAATTTAAATTAATCTGCAAATAAAAAAAGCTGAAGCATTAACATTCACAAAATGTGTTTTATTAGATTTTTGATGAAGGAAGTTTCAAATGGTAATCTCAAGTGATTGGGTTCCACATATCTGAAATGCTACGTTTCGAAAGTTGAGTAATTTATAATACAAATTTAGGAGCTTTGTCTGTAATGTTCCTTAAAATGAAAACAATTGTGTTAAATTTATTTCAAGTAGTTCTTTACATCTAGTCCTGTTTTTATTAGCTGGCCGATTATTCTATTGGTATCAATCGCCAACTACCGATAATCTGAATGCGTTAAATGATTTAAAGAACGAATGATTCCATGCGTAATATTTTAAGTGGCGGTAAGTTCTGGTATTCGGGACCAGAGGGCTCCAGGTTCAAGACCCTATTCCATCAAAGAACCTTTGTGTAAGCGAATCTGGTGCATGCTGAATCCCTTGGAGCCAAATATATTCCTCCCCCCTGGAAGTTTCGAGAAGTAAAAGCTCGGGTGTCGCCTGACCAATGCTATAAGTTAAGAAGTCCGTTCCCGAAATCCTACTGTAGCTTTAAAACGGGGCGTTGATATAATTAAACTATCGTAATATATTCGGTTATATCTACTGCAAAGAAACGATTAGGAATGCAGAGACGGATAATTCTTCTGAAAACAAGCCTTAAATTCATCTAAACTATTAGAACCAGATAAACCTGTTCTTTTATTAAAGATCAAGTTGAAATACAAATGTTTTCATACTTTCCGATGTACATTTCATTACAAAACCTTGGTCTTTTGATCTTTTATGTAACACTTAAAATCGGTAGCATTTGAAGTAAACTAAAAATTGCTTAACGTTCATTGCCTCTTCTCTTCAGCTAAAGATATGTAGCTTGCCGGCGAAGTGAATAAATCGCCTTACAACTGTTTTGATCTTGGTGCCTGGCCAACATCACGAACAAAACATTTCAAATAAAGTTATCGGATTGGTACGTTTGAACGCGCTCAAAGCAGTTTCAATTGAAAAATGTACAAAGGATTTCTTAAGCTTAAAGTATTTAAATTTGTTTCGTCACACAACTCCCTCCTCTTAAAACGTGAGATCGAATGCAAAAAGGTTACGGTACATTTTTTGGTAACGGTAAGGAAAAGTTTTAATTTTTAACACTTGTAATTATTAGTGTACAACAACGGAGTTTGTCTGGTTCATATTTACAAGATGAAGCATAAAACCTTCAGATTTTACACGAGCATTTTAATCGAGAATTGCGATGGTAGTTCAAGTGCTTCTTGCAGCTTCCTTTTCACCAAGAGACTCTTCGTTGCCTCTCCGAGTTGATGTAATTGGATTTCTTATTGCATAATGTGCTTCGCTTTGATTTTATTCTAAACCTCCCCAAAACCATCAGGGTTTTATATACAAATATATTAACGTCAAGCCTTGCAAACTGCTCCGGAATTGACAGGTTCGAATATATGCAAGTAGACGAGATTAATGGCTCGCAATTTTTATTAGAATTTAATGAAAATCTTAAATTTCAAACCGCTTAATGTGGAATAGCAAGTGCAATTTTTAACTAATGCATAGCATTAGATTATCAAAAGAAACAAGATTTTTCAGACATTGGATTCCACGTTCATATAACTTTTGCAATTATGATTTTGAAACGGGTAAGATACAAAATTAACTTCTTCAACAGTATGCTCATCAGATAAACCAAGCGAAAATACAAATTACTTTTTTTGCATGCACCTAAAATAGGCAGCTTGGTATTTAGAAGTGAGCAGATAAATTTTAAGTTAATTCCATTTCGATATCGGCTACAAATGCGTTCAAACTAACATTCTGATTTTAACGATAAATAACAATTTAAAACTTTAATCTCTTCAAGTAGAAGACTCGGATTTAAATTTCTTAGTCAGAATCGGAACTTAAGTTGGTAATGAAACATTGTCATTGATTGTGCTAGCCATTGATTGTGCTGACCATCTTTCAGAATTTCTGAAAGCATTTTGATCTCGATGCTTGATCACCATCAAAATCAAAATGCTCTGGAATTTCATAGCCTATGATTGAATAAGTAGATTAGGATAGAAGTTTAATAGTAGGATTAAGAATAATTTCCTCAAAATTGATCCTATAAAAGAATTATGCACGAGAATATCCACTTTAGTTTCGAGAATTGAAGTTTTAATTTAGAAGTGTAAATAGTAAGCAATAAATCATATTAAATATCCATGTCTTATTGAGAAACTTCAGCTCTTTAAAAGATATTGGTTTCCCTTGGACTTCAATTTTAAATGCAGCAAATGAGGTGAGGATTTAAGGACAAAATCTGTTGCTTTCTTTTGATACAAGATTTGAAATTAAACTACGATATATTGAATATCGGACTAAATTATGATAAGATGTATAGTCTGATGACGTATCTTAGATCCCTTATTTATCACCTTTTATCCTTCCATTTCTCATTGGTCTTAGTATCTTGTTTGAAAGTATGGTCATATGAATATTTGAAATGTAATAAAACATCAATGAAATTATGTATTTAGTTCTTGGAAATTATATTAAATTCGTATGCCTTCCTCAAACCCGGAAATATCTTCAATAAATTTTCCTCCCTATATAGTCTTGGCATTCCAATTATATAATACAGTTAAAGGCAAACTGACAATTTTGATTCCCATCAAACTGTGATAAACGGGTCTATTAAATATTAGCCGGATCCTATATTTTGCTTACAATTTAAATGACTAAGTAATTCTAGATAATCCGTGTTCGTAATATAGTAGTAAATCTCGCTATTAAACTTCTAATTTAATCCTGTTACAACTGCTCCAATCGATGTTGTATTTTGTATCTATAAAATCTTTCGTGGTGATGTGTAGAAAATCCGTTTCTGCAATTCCGAAATTAAAATGGATCTAATGAATTTTCACTTGCAAAAATGCATTGTCCAGTCTTTCCTAATTAGCACTAGTTATAAAGCATACTAAATTTAATGTGTTGTGTTTGTTAGATTCTCAATCTTTCGTTTAATGGGTGTTTTAAGCAAGTATAACTAAGCAATGGAATTTGAATTTTGTCAGACAAAACTGAAATGTACAAGCATGTTATGATATAAATGAAAATGAATGAATTGTACAATAGTGCTACCTTTTTAACGAGTCGTAATGTTAAGATTCAATTGCATATGCAAAGCTAATTTTAAATTTGTCACCACTTTACCTATACTGTTTTTTCTCGGTAGATTTTAATTGCAACTATTATAAAACTTAAACTACTTATAATACGAATTTTATAATTCTTTATCCCTTTTTTACGAATACTTGACTAATATAATTAATACAAATATTTTTAATTTTCTTTTGTGGATTTTAATTGGAAGATTCGTATAATTTTAAATACGACTTGCAAATTTAAATCATTGCACGATTAATTTGCAAGCTCTTCATTGCACAAAGTGATACTTTTTTTTTTTTATAAAATCGTGAACTGCTTTATGGTGTATTAAATCGCTCTTAATGTGGAAACTAATGTTAAAATGTTATGACTGATTTGTCATGTTTTGAATATTCTTTCGAGTCTTATTATACTTTATGTTCTATATAGTATAGTGAATGCTAATTATAGTGCACTATGTTCTCTGGATTTGTAAATTGTTATTTCAGAGGATTAATTTAAATTGTACATCTATTCTTTGAAATTAAACCTTCCATTGACGAGCTAAATTCGTCACAAGCGTTAATGATTCTTTTCTGTGATTTATAATATAGTTAAAGAATGTAGGACTTGTGTAGCAATGAATTTTTCGACTCTGTTGAAATCCTAAAATCTGTTCTACATATTTTAAATTATGCAGTGTAACTATTAAAAACAGTTTAATTTGAAAATTCAAGCAAAATCAGTCATTTATTAATATGAATTGTATTGACTTTGACTAGTATAAGGATTGTATTTTTATTTGCAATTGATCAATTCTCTAATATTGATGTATATATGATAATACCCTAGTTTAATCTTATTTATTGATGTTGTAATTCGGTGCAAAGACAATTTGTCTTAAGTAAAATAAGTTTAATTCCTGCGTAGTAAATCTAAAGGATTAATTTTAAATTCGCAGACGAATTTAAAATTTAATGATTGTCATTTTCATGAACATTAATGGTTTTTATTGTTCCAAATAGATTTCCAATGTAATGCTGTTTTAACCTTTATAATTGCTTTTAATCTTATTCTAATTATAAACATCTGTAATATACATTCTAAATGTTACAATAAAGAATACTTCAGTTATTTGTGTATTTTGTAATTTTTTAGCTTAAATTCAAAGCCATGCCTTTACTCAAACTGAAATTCAACTTAGCGACTTTCTATCATATGGGCATTATGATAGTGTAAATATTTTTTACTCCAATTCATCAAACAAAAGTAATAGAAGTATTAATGATTGTAGATGTCGCATCTTCAAACGATACATTTCTAATTTTTTTTTTAGGTTTAGTATATTTGTATTTATCGACTTCTCAGGCATTTTATGTCTAAATTAAAAGCTAATTGCAAGGGTACTATCAATTTTTTTAGACATGCGCTTCAGATAATTCTAATTTATAATGGATTATGTTTTGTTCCTCTTGCATATGTGAATGAGATCAATGTTGGTACACGTTTCCTGAAACGAATAAATTGCGTTCGTCAATAAATTTTAGTTTATTCCTAATTTGTAGTGTTTCTTAACAAATTCAACTAAATAGGTGGGAAAAATTTTGCGTCTTACAATCTTAATAGCAGTAATTATAATAATTGCTTTCATATTTGTTAGATTCTGGACGTTTGAAATGAGCACCTGTTGACCTAAATACCTTGAAGTTGTAGGAAGCCATACTTCAAGTGTTTGAACTCTTACTCGCGTTTCTGAAAAGCAGTTTTGTGCACAAGTAAGCTATCGACGTCATAATTTAGCTTTCTAAAAATACCTTTTTATTCATATGAATGCTGACTAAATTTGAAAATCTTGAACTTCCAAAATTAACCGGATGATTTACTTGCCTCCTTTAGACTTTTCACAATTTTGTAGACAGATACTTCAAAATTTCTTAATTTTCCAAGTAGTTGTAAACTAGATTCTTAATGTCTAATTTGATGCTTGGGTTGATGAATAGTATGCAGACTTGTAACAGTATTCAAATCTTTACCCGTGAGTGTTAACATTTTGCTTCCTAGCTGCATTAACTGAATCGTACCCATGTGCTTTTATACCCTTGTCCAACGATTTTAGGCAATTTCCTATTTGACAAATGTATTTCTCTAATTCCAGCAATTTAAGAAATATTATGCCAATTTATGCATTTTAAAACTACCGAATAGCTTTATTTAGGAATTTTATAAATCTGCATTTAATTTTATGTGGGAATTCGACTTCACATTCTATGTGATGAGGCTAAAATTGGATTGACATCTTGGGAAGTTTTCAGCTTAATACACTGTAAATATAAATGAATCCAACATTTAATGCTTCTTCCTCAGAATTGAATCTATTCCCCGTCTCTGGATTTAGAGGTCGATATTTTGTTAATCGTAATATAAATATAGCGAGCTAGTTTTTTTTTCTAATCTAAAACCATGAAATTTTTAGTTGTATTTTTAATAAATGAAATTTGAACTTTATTTACAGAAACTTAACCATAATATAATCTTTAAAGTCCGAAGATTAACATTTAGAGATGTTAAACTACTCCAATAACATGCTACAGATTTGACTATCATTCTCTTTCTAAAGAAATTGAGCTAAAATTTAAATTATATAATGGCGTTTCTGCAAACAACTGGCGACAAAAACTATTGCAGTATAATCTTTATTAAAAAATCCTATGGATCGCGCAACAATATTGAGATTAATACCTTTAACATGCACTTGTAAATTGGTCGAAATTATGTATTGGTCGTTTGTGTTGCTAATATATCAAACTGTATCAATTAAAAAAAAATTGTTTTGTAAATTTAAGATCCTTCAGAATCTATTCGGTGAAAATTAAATAATTGTGAATTTGAAAGGTAACTGAATCTTCCATTATTAAACAAGAAATTGAATTGCTGAAATTAGAATTTGAGTATAGTACCATTCATATACATACATCCCCCTCCCTCAGCTTTAAAAATGTTTTAAAGTAAAATGTAAATTATGCTTTTGCAGTTTGGTTCCAAAAATAATAATATACATTCAAGAAATCCATAAGATATCAATTTTAAAAATGAATAAAATTTTGGATGATGCTGATTTTAATTTTGAAATTAATCAATTTAATGTATCTTAATAGTTTATCAATTTATATTTGTACGGGCCGACATGCAACTTATTCGTACTATTTAGATTTCAGAAAATTTATGGTACAAATTTAATGAATAGAAAAATAGTGCACTTGAAGAGTTTAATTTCTCATTAAATAAAATTTTTGAACTAAATTATTCCTTATGTGAAAATTTTAAAATAAATAATTTAACTTCTAGTAATTGAATGAAAATGAATTGCCATTCAATTAAAATCCATTCATTATTTGAGAATGGCAGTTTTTTAGTGCATGAAGCAATGATCTTAGCATAGGAAATGTCCATAATTAAGTCAAAAATTGATAAATACAATTTGCGAACTTTTATTACTTTTGCCAGAAATCTTGGCTTTTTTTTCTAATCATTTTGTTGAAGAAAGACCAGCATAAAATAGCCAAAGATAAATTTTAAATTATTGTATTGTAAAGTTATAAATATTTTTACTTTTGCAAGTTGTCTAATAGTTTGGCCCCAGAATATTCAAGAATAGAATATATATTTCTAAATAAAATTTTGCCAGAAACCCCCTTGAAGTAGTTTGACCAAAGTTTGAAATATTGATTTATGTCGGTTTGAAGACATTTATAACTATGATATTGTTCCTGAAACCAAATTCAAATATTTCATACAAGCCACTGTTCTCGGTTCCATAACAAGAGATGTAGTGGAAAGTTTCCTACTTGCTGGAGAAAATTATGCGAAAGCTGTAGGTTGTTTAAAAGCTCATTTTGGGATCGAAGATATTTAAATAAAAGTTTGACAGAATGCCCGTGAAATTAATTTCTATATCCAACCGAAAGTATCGTCAAATCTCTGATGGATTATATTGAAATTTCTTTGGAGTAATAAAGTGGTTATGTGCTAGGAGATGAACCATTTACAGCGAAATCTAGCAGAAAAATTCAGATTTTGCTAAAGCATGGGTTTAAACA